>VDFB02333056.1:0-25497 GCA_007258455.2 Sequoia sempervirens
AAAAACTAGAATTTGCATTATAACTCCTAGATATTTGAAACCACTCTCAAACATCTTGCCTATATACATGAAATACAACTTAAAGTATAAGAAAGTAAACTTCCATATGTAAATGTCAACTTATACTTAAATGTTTATTTCATGTATATAGTTTCCCTTAAAGATAACAAGAAGAAAGAGACAAGAAAAAGAGAAGAAAAAAATTTCAATGTAGACCAAAATGCGAGCACATTATAACACACTCGTGTTTTGGAAAGTTTTTTTGATTTCAAAAAATGCACATTTTTTGAACTCAAAATGTGCACGTTTTTTGAACTCAAAATGTGCACTTTTTTGAAATTTAAACCATAACGCGAACACATTATAACACACTCACGTTATGGCTTGGTAATGACTGATCCTAGGCTCAGTCATTACCAAGCCATAACGTGAGCACATTTTACTATAACGCACTCATGTTTTTTCTATTTTGGGATGAAAAAGTAAATTGTCCACAAATTGGATACCCATGTAGATGCACCTGCCCACAACATCATTAGTCTTCTTGCAAGGAATGAAATGTGTCATCTTAGAAAATTTGTCCACTACTACCATTATAGAATCATGTCCTCTCTGTGTTCTTGAAAATCCCAATATGAAATCCATACTCACATCTTCCCAAGGTCTCTTTGGTACTGTCAAAGGTTTGTACAATCTAGTATTCTAACTACTCCCTTTTGCTACTTGACAAATTCTACAATTCTGAACATACTTCTTGACATCCTTATATAGCTGCAGCCAGAAATAGTGTTCACTCACCAAAGCTACTATCTTATCAATTTCAAATATCTTTTTAATCCTCCACTAAGCTTCTCCTTGATCAGATTCTCCCTCATTGAACTTTTTGAAATACATAACTAATTTCCCTTGAACAACATATCTTCCTAAATGAAAAAATCCAACTATTGGCTATGGTCTATCACTACTGTTTCTTTACATGCAATCTATGCTTGTGCACAATTTGGATCGTTCTTATACATGTGCTTCAATTCTTCAAAAACCAATACTTCTATCCTCATCTTTGTCAGAAAATTCTTTCTCCTATTTAATGTATCTACAACTTTATTTGACTTGCCACTCCTATGCTTTAGCATAAATGTATAACTCTGCAAGAACTCAACCCATCTTATATGTCTCTGGTTCAACTTCCCTTGACTGTTCAAATACTACAAAGCTTTATGATCAATATACAACACAAATTACTTAGGCAACAAATAATGTCTCCACATCTTCAAAGCTTGAATTATGGTATAGAACTCTTGAAAATAAACTAAATATCTTCTTTTTGCATCATTCAAATTCTCACTTAAATAATCTATGGTTCTTCCTTGTTGGCCCAAAACTGCTCCTATTGCATTTCCACTTGCATCACAATCAACTTGAAATATTTTGTCAAAATCAAGTAATGCTAACATTGGTTGTTCTGTCACCTTTTGCTTCAACAATTCAAAGCTTCTTTTTGCTTCATATGTCCACTTAAATTCATTGTTATCTCCTCTCATTGTTTCAATCATAGGTGTGAAAATGCTACTAAATATTTTGAAAAAAATTTGGTAGAAACTAGCCAATCCATGGAATGATCTTACCTCTCCAATGTTTATTGGTGTAGGCCAATCAACTATTGATCTAAACTTCTCAGAGTCCATCTTCAATCCTTTAATAGAAATAAAAAAAATCAAGTACACCAACTCTATCTTTATAAAGCTACACTTCTTGATGTTTATCAACAACTTCTTTTCTCTCAACCTCCGCAATACTTGTCTGATGTGCCACAAAAGTTCTTCTTTGGTCTTACTAAAATTAGAATAACATCCAAGTAAACAATGAAAAACTTACCCAAGGATTTCTTTAGTACCTCATTCATTAATCTCATGAAATTGCTAGGTATATTAGTCAATCCAAAAGGAATCACTAGCCACTCATACAATCCTTCATTAGACTTAAATGTAGTCTTCCATTCATCTCCTTCTCTGGTTCTAATTTGATGATATACACTCTTTAGGTCAATATTTGTGAAATAATTTTCTCCACTCAAATAGTCCATAATGCCATTCATCTTGGAAATGAAATCTATACTTGACAATGATCCCATTGATTGCTCTTGATTTTGTACACATTCTCCACTCTTCATCTTTCTTTGGTACAAGTACATCAAGTACTACACATGGGCTTAAGCTTTCTCTGATCAATCCTTTCTTCAACAACTATTGTATCTATTGGTTCAATTTCACATTCTCTATCAATGCCATCCTATGTGCTTCCTTGTTTGGTAAACTTGCTCCTAGTATTAGGTCTACATGATGACTGATGCTCTAGACTAGTGGTAATCCATCTGGTACATTCTCAGATATAATATCTTCATACTCTATCAATAGTTTTGCTACGTTTGTCTATGATGGATTAACATATTTTGTTGTCTTCAAAATCCCATCCTTCTTTTGAATCAATACAAAAAATAGGTTCTCATGCCTCAATCCTTCCAAAAACTTTCTTCCATCTACCAAACATAGTCTAGCAACTACAAACTTCACTTTTGTCCTCTTCCTCCAAAGGTGTCAATTTAGTTATCTTGCTATTTGAAGTCATAGTATAAGTGTTCCTTCTTCCATCATGAATTAGTTTCCTATAATATTTCTATGGGATTCATAATAGTAAATGACATGAATCCATGGGAATAATATCACACACCACTTCATCATTATATGATCTTATATGGAATTTTAGCAAACATTGCTCATTTACCAATATCTTATGCTCATCCTAAATCCATGATATTTGTTGGACACTAGGAAAACTGAGAGGGGGGGGGTGAATCAGTGTTCCACAATATTTGAATTTCAAATCAAAACTGTCAACAACAATATTAAACTTTAACAACATCCACAACATATAAACAAAAGGAAACATGCAAATACATTAAAGAGACAATGTGAACACCATAACACCAAGATTTTTATGTGGAAACCCTATTAGGGGAAAAAATACGATGGAGATTAATCCACAAAGTATACTCTGTTAAAAGTATGATCAAAAGGGAATGCACTTGCATTCAAGCACACTACCTAGAGCTCACTGCTCAAAATAAGAAAGGCTCACTGCCTTACAAAATATTTGAGAACAACAAAAGTTGAACTGAGAATACAGCATCTACAAATGTCTAGATTCAGTTCCAATGAGGCACATGAAATAGATTCTGGACCTTTTATCCAATTCGCACTTCTGCTCTGCTTTCCTACACAAAAACCCTTCTACTACACAAACATATCTTTTGATATTAGCTCATACAACTGCTCTGCACTTTTTCACTCACACACCTTCTCACTTCTTGATCCACACAATAAAAATGATTTTCCGATCTCACATATATATCCACTAACAAGATTTTATTACTATATGTCAGCTTCAAACAAAATATAATATTCTTCCACATGTCGGCTCAAATCACTAATTAGAATTAATGCATACCCACACAAGTCGACTAGACTATAGTAGGGACCCATATCAAAATTCCCAACACAAGAAATAGTTAAACAACTATTCCTCATACATCTGCGACACTCTATACACAATAGGTCAGCCACAATGAGAAAATAGACAATAAGTCATTCTACTGAATCTCCAAGCTCATACACTGATCAATGCAACATTGTAATACTTACCAATCAGGTAACATACATGCTTGACAAGCTTCCCTGGGGATCCACACAAAAAAATAATGATCTGGTGAAGTATTCAGACCAACTTATCAACCAAATACTCTATTATTCATGCTTTCTTTAAGTAGAATATAGTCTTCTACTTTTCCTACTGGTATGAGCTACTTCTAAACTGTGGACCATACTAAAGACTCTAGTTGCCATCAATGAAAACACTAGCAACCAAAAAAAATATCCCAAAGCCATATGCCAACAATCTCCCCCTTTGGACTTGATGGCAACACTTAGTGAAAAATGACTAAGTGTCAAAACTCAAAGCTTCAAAATACAACAAAACATTGCTCCCCCTATGGATATCAAGGCATTTTTCACTGTATTCTTTCCCCCTTTGACATCAATGACAAAAAATTCCACTACTTTCTCTTCCCCTTTAATATTTTTACTGCACGCTCTGATACCAATTGTTGGACACTAGGAACACTGAGAGGGGGGGGTGAATTAGTGTTCCACAATATTTGAATTTCAAATCAAAACTATCAACAACAATATTAAACTTTAACAACATCCACAACATATAAACAAAAGGAAACATGCAAACACATTAAAGAGACAATGTGAACACCATAACACCAAGATTTTTATGTGGAAACCCTATTAGGGGAAAAAATACGATGGAGATTAATCCACAAAGTATACTCTGTTAAAATTATGATCAAAAGGGAATGCACTTGCATTCAGGCACACTACCTAGAGCTCACTGCTCAAAATAAGAAAGGATCACTACCTTACAAAATATTTGAGAACAAAAAAAGTTGAACTGAGAATATAGCATCTACAAATGCTTGGATTCAGTTCCAATGAGGCAAATGAAACAAATTCTGGACCTTTCATCCAATTCACACTTTTGCTTTGCTCTACTCTGCTTTCCTACACAAAAACCCTTTTGTTGCACAAACAGATCTTCTGATATTAGCTCATATAGCTGCTCTACACTTTTTCACTCACACACCTTCTCACTTCTTGATCCACACACTAAAAATGATTTTCCAATATCACATATATATCCACTAACAAGACTTTATTACTATATGTCGACTTCAAACAAAATATAATATTCTTTCACATGGCAGCTCAAATCACCAATCAGAATTAATGTGTACCCACACAAGTCAGCTAGACTATAGGAGGGACCCAAATCAAAATTCCCAACACAAGAAATAGTTAAACAACTATTCCTCATACATCCGTGACACACTATACACAAACGGTCAACCATAATGAGAAAATAGACAATAAGTCATTCTACTGAATCTCCAAGCTCGTACACTGATCAATGCAACATTGTAATACTTACCAATAAGATAACATAAATACTTGAAAAGCTTCCCTGGGGATCCACACAACAAAATAATGATTTGGTGAAGTATTCAGACCAACTTATCAACCAAATACTCTATTCTTCATGCTTTCTACCGGTGGAATACAATCTTCTACTTCTCCTGCCGATATGAGCTACTTCTGAACTGTGGACCATACTAAAGACTCTAGTTTCCATCAATGATAACACTAGAAACCAAAAAAAATCTCCCAAAGCCATATTCCAACACTATCTTATAGGGGCTTGAATATTCTAATCTCTTCAAATTCAAATTTTTTACCATTGCTTCTAAAACTATATTATCAGTGCTACCACTATCTATGATAACTTTACACACCTTTCCTTTGGACTTATATCTTCTTCTACACAAACTCTTTCTTTGAGGTGGTTCCTCAAACATTTCTTCATGCATCAATTCTCTCCTCATTACCAATGACTCACCTTTCTTAGGTTTCCCAACTGAAATAGGGGATTCAACAAACATCTTTTCTATATCCATCATTACAGTAAGAATTATGACCTCCTCTGTCACTACGGTGGAAATTTCTATCTCCTCTCCCTCTACGGTATGAATTACAATCCTTTTATTCATTGTGGTAGGATTTTCCATCTTTTTTTTTCTTTTCCAATGGTCTTCTCTCTCCAAATTACAATCCACTTCTCTAAAATATTCCTCTTGCACTTCTTTGTCTTTGTTCAAACTTCTTGTTCATCTTCTCCTCCACTTTCAACACAAACTGGTATGCTTCTTCAACTAATATCATCTTTACTAGGCTCATTTCTTCTTGGATGTTTTTTCTCAATCCAATTATGTATCTCACCACTTTCTCCTTTCTTGCTTCACTATGTCTAGCTCCAATGATCATCTTGTATAATTTGTTAGTATATTCTTTCACATATCTCTCCCTTTGCCTTAGATTCTACAATCTTTTTAACAATTCAAGCTCATAATCAGCCAGTATGAATTGATTCTTCAACTTTGTCACCATTCTATCCCATTTTATGATTTTCTCCTTTCCTCTCCTATTTCTATCCAATTTAACTTCTTTCCACTATAAATCAACATACCCTTTCAACTTAGTTTTCATAAATCTACCTCTTTTTGGATCTTCACTTTCTTCATATTCAAATTATTCTTCCATACTATTGATCCAATCAATCAATTCTTTAGGGTTTAAGTTTTCCACATAATTTTGAATTTTAATTTTAAGTCTCTTACCAATTTTGGAAATAGCTTTCAATGTCTTCAATTTTCTTGATTCTTCTTCTTCTTCTTCTATGGCTTCTTCAATTTGATTCAGAGCATGATCTAACTCATCATCACTTTCATCCTCATGTATAGGGTTGAAGCCTCACCTTCTATATTTTTCTATTACATCTATTCAGAATCACATTGCTTGAATCATTTCTAACATTTCATCTATTCTTCAGTGACATTCACCATAGCATGAACTCTCCTCAGTGACATCTCTCTCTTTAGATCTGGTGCAATTGGATCAATTCAGTGATCTGGCTATAAGGGTTTCAATTGTCTCATAGTAAATGATCTGTTGAAAACACATACAATCTGCCTCAGGTTAGAAATATGTTTACCACAATTAATTCCTTTAGGATTCACAAACTTTCTTTGATACCACTTGGTAGAGTCATAGATGGAGGGTCTAGAAAGGATTGTCCAATCATGTAGCTTAGAGTCAACACAATGAAAATACCATAAGAAATTGATTAGAAAACATGAAATTTTATTCATTTTGTAATTAGAAGTCTTAAATGCATATATGCAAAATAACTAGGGCTCATGAGCCTACCACAAGGGAATTCAACATTACAACTGGCACTAAGGCCTTATTACAATCCTACAACTAGGCAGATCAGAATATCTAAACTCTAATCATGAAATCCTAACTACTATACTAATGACTACTTTCCTATGGATTACAAATGATCTTAAATATGATTCTCCAACTCCAATATTGGTCTACGTCAGCCTCAAGGGATTTCAAACTCCAATAAATGATCAAGCATGTAGGTTGGCCTTAAAACATGAAAGATAATCCTTCACGAAATGAAATGTATTATGGATCTCCAAGAAAGATACCTTTGGACCCAAAAGCTTGTAGGATGCTCCATGAAGCTCTATACACTCTAGAATAGGTCCAGACTATGAATTTTGGACCAGGTCAGCCCCAAATTCTCTAACTAGGAATTAACAGTAAATTTTGAGAGAAAAAAATTTCTACAAAAAATACAAATCTCTTGAAATTTGGATATGATGTAGATGACCTCATGTAGATGCTATATCCTACTTTGTGAGTTGAGAAATTCAATGATGCGATAAAATATGGAATGAAATGTTGAAACTACTACAAACTAAAATGAAAGAAAATAAATGTTTTTGGATGATACAATATTTCTTTACAGCCAGGGATGCTTCTGCATCAACCCTTAACCATATACTCAAACCTAAACCCTATACCCTCAAACCTAAACCTTATACCCTATACCATCAACCCTAAACCCTATACCTCAACCCTAGGCCCTAAAGCTTATATGCTAAACCCTCAACCCTATACCATATACCCTCTTGACCCTAAACCCTATCCCTCAACCTTGGACCCTAAGGCCTATATAATAAACCCTCAACCATATATAGTCAACCCTAAAAACTATATCATATACCCTTAACCCTAAGCAATATCCCTCAACCCAAGGCCCTAAAGCCTATAAGATGAACCCTCAATCCCCCATACACTTAATCCCAAATGCTATGCCCTCAACCCTATACCTTATATCATATACCCTCAACCCTAAACCCTACACTCAACCATAGGTCGTAAAGCCTATACAAGTTCTACCCTAAACTAAGTACCTTCAACCCTTAAGGTGCCTATACATTATATATTTTGGTCATTAGGTTAGCATCCTTGTGTTCATGTGTCACTAAGCTAGTGCCTATAACCAAATTTTTTATCCCCCAAAAATTCCAATTATCTTCACTATTCCTTGTCATAGGAATCCTAGGATCTATCCCATCTATATTTGGTCTTCACAAGATATATCATTCCTCATATCAAACCACATCAACCCACCTACCATCCTTATGACAAAGGATATTTTAGATCTCTTATATTTTTTTGGGTGCTTTCAAACTTTTGTTTTTGAGCTTCCTACTCTACCTACTTGAGGTTGGCATGATCCATCATATCATGATGTGCTTTAACCAATAGAAATAGGGGCATGTCTTGGATTTTGGTGATCATGTTTTCTTAGTTATCTAGTGTTGTACCCACCAAGATTCAATATGATCTTGTGTTTCACTAGGGAATCCTCTTGTGATTGTGGTTTTCCAACATTGGCCACTCCAAATCCCTTCATGACTTTGTAGGATGTTGGAATAACCTATGTTTTTGTTGTGTTAGTCCTATGCATGTGATACACAGTCACATTAGTTCCTCATACCCTGGTGCATAGTATCACATGCATTATCAATTTAAGTTCTCTCTACATTGTAGTTCTATTATTACATTCAAAATACATCTAATCCCATCCCATCACTTATTTCTTTTCACCATCATTTTTATTTCCTAATCATGGAATGTATGTGCACATTCATTCTCTATATCTTCCATATGTATCTATAATAAATGTATTAAGATGGTTGCCTGGTCTTCATCTCCATCCAACTCATCTCATCATTGCATTTTCATCTTAAGTCTTCAGGTTTTTTATTCTAATAATATTTCCATCATTGAAATTTTCATCTTAATTGTTTTATATTTGTTATTCTAAGAGAGGTGGAGAAAGAGAGATAAGTGAGATAGAGGGATATAGATAGAGGTGAGATCGAGAGAAGAGAGGTAGAGAAAGAGAGATATGTGAGATAGAGAGAAGAAATATCTACATAGGGAGGGAGGGAGAGGTAGATAAGGAGGGATGATGGGAGAGGTAGGAAGGGGAGATAGATGAAAAGTTGAGATAGAGTGATCTAGGTAGATAGTGGAGAGAGAGAGGTAGATCTAAGGGATAGACAAAAGTTAGATAGAGAATAATAGAGATGGGGAGGAGATTAGAGAGGTGGAGATGTGAGACACAACCTTAAAATCTATACCCATAACCCTGAACCCTATACACTATATTGTAAGTTCCTTAAATATTATCCCTCAACCCTAGGAACTAAAGCCAATAGGTTAAACCGTAAACCATATACTGGACCCTATACCCTCAATCCTAAAACCTATACCCTCAACCCTAAACCTTATACCTTCAACCCTAAACTCTAAACCCTATACCCTCAACCCTAAACCTTATACCCTATACCCTCAACCCTAAACCTTATACCATATACCCTCAAACCTAAACCTTATAACTCAATCTTATACTCTCATCCCTAAACCATATAATCCACCCTATAACCTATACCCTCAACCCTAAACCTTATACTCTATACCCTCAACCCTAAACCCTATCCCTCAACCCTAGGCCTTAAAGTATATAGGCTAAACCCTAAACCCTCAACTCTATACTATATACCCTCTTGACCCTAAACCCTATCCCTCAACCTTGGACCCAAAGGCGGATATAATAAACTCTCAACCATATACAATCAACCCTAAACCCTATAGCATATACCCTCAACCCTAAACCATATCCCTCAACCCTAGGTCGTAAACCCTATTGGATGAACTGTCAACCCTATAAACTCCTAAATGATATACCATAGGCCCTGCCACTGCCATCCTTATGCCACATACTCCTAGGCCTATGCAAGGGCTTAAAAATATACTTGCTCAGCCATAAACCTTGTGGCCCTCAAGGTGCCTGTGCCCTCAGACATAGGCCTTATAGCTCAGTCTTATGCTATCGGCCATGAGCCATATGCTCAACCATCAGCCCTAGGCCCTATGCCCCTCAGCCTAGAGCCTTAACTCAATCTTATGATCTCAGCCCCAAGATATGCTCAGCTATGCCCTATACCATCAGCCCTAGGCCTTGTGTTGTATGCCCTCAGCCTAGGCCCATCCTTCAGGCCTAGGCCCAGCCCGATCCTATAGGCTACTTGCTCAGCCTTCAGCCCTATGCCATGCCCTCTTGACCCTAGGCCCTATCCCTCAATGTTGGACCCTAAGGCCTATATAATTAACCCTCAACCATATACACTCAACTTGAAACTATATCCCTCAAACCTAGGCCCTAAAGTATATTTGATGAACTCTCAACCCTATAAAATCATATATGATGACCCTAAACCCTATACACTATATCATATACCTATAATCTAAACCCTACACTCAGTCCTAGTTCATAAAACCTAGCCACTCTACCACAGACCTTATAGCTTCCAGCCCACTCAAGGATGACTATGCACCTCAAGGCCTTGTTATGCTAAATCTTATACTCTCAAGGTCCTAAAACATATACTCCAGGTATGTACCTTATGCCCTATACCCTCAGCCCTAGGCCTATACACTCAGCCTAGGCCATGCCATGATTTCAAGGCCTATGCCCTCGGCCTAGGGCCTTATGCCTATGCACTCAGGCTTAGATATAGATCCCAGTCTTGTGCTCCTCGGCCTAGGCCATGGCTAGGCCATATGGCCTCGGCCCTAGGCCTTGCCCTCAGCCATATGCACTCAGCCCTGGCCCTGTCATGCCTGGCCCTAGAGCCATGTCCAGGCCACAGATTTCAAGGCCAGTGGGATGGAACCACTATCACTCTTAAATGATCATGTAAATGTGTATCTTATGCCCACCCATGACCCTAGGTTGTAAAACCTATACACTCTACCCTAAACAGTATACCTTCAACCCTCAAGGTTCCTATACCCTCAAAATTGAACCTTATAACTCAATCTTATACTCTCAACCCTAAACCTTATACCCTATACTCTCAAACCTAAACCCTATCCCTCAACCCTAGGCCTTAAAACCTATCCCTCAACCCTAGGCCTTAAATCCTATAATGCAAACCTTCAACCCTCAACCCTATACCATATACCCTCTTGACCCTAAATCCTATTCCTCAACCTTGGAATGTAAGGCCTATATAATAAACCCTCAACCATATACAGTCAACCCTAAACCCTATATCATATACCCTCAACCCTAAACCATATCCCTCAACCCTAGGGCCTATATCATCAATCACAAACCCTACATCGTACAACCTAAATCCTAATACATAAAACTTATACCCTATATGTTAAACCCTAAAACCAAATATTAATAATTTAGTGTGTTAAAACCTTCATAATTCAACTTAATCCCTAAACCATCAACTCTCAACTCTCCATAATAAACCATCAAACCTAAACCCATAAACCATAGGCCCTACACCCTAAATAATTTGGATATATTATAGGGAGATATGAGAGAGCTCGATATATGATAGAGATAGAGAGAGGTGAGATAGAGATAAGAGAGGAAAAGAAAGAGAGAGATGTGATATAAAGATAAGAGAGATATACATAGGGAGGGATGGAGAGGTAGATAAGAAAGAGATAGATGTGAGATAGAGAGAAGATAGATCTACATAGGGAGGGAGGGAGAGGTAGATAAGAAAGAGAGATATGTGAGATAGAGATAAGAGAGACATACATATGGAGGGAGGGAGAGGTAGATAAGGAGTGATGTGAGGAGAGGTAGGAAGGGGAGATAGATAGAAATATGAGATAGAGAGGTGGATAGTGGAGTGAGAGCTTAGTTAGATAGAGAGAGGTAGATCTAGGGGAGAGAGAGAAGTGAGAAAGAGAACAATAGAGATGGGAAGAAGAGTAGAAAGGGGGGAGATGTGAGATGATACGTTAAGAGGTAGTTATACCCTCAACCCTCTATATTTGACCATAAACCCTACACCCTAAACCCTAAACAAGTTAGGAGATGTATCTTTAACCCTTAACACTAAAACCTATACCCTCAACTCTAAATTATTCATAGAAATGAGAGTACATTAGAGAGACAGATGAAGGAGTAAGAGAGAGAGGGAGGGAGAGATAAAGAGAGGGATGGAATACAATGAGGATTTTTATCTTCATAGGAACATGAGCATATTGTAACACAATTTCTCCTATTAAGATGACTTTTTGAGCATGGGGGAGACATTTTCTTCTTAGAAATATGATTGAATTATAACCTACATAGAGATGTATTGAGAGAGATAGAGAGGTAGAGAGAGGGAGGGAGAGAGGGAGGGAGAGATGCACATAGGGAGAAAGAAGAATTAGAGATAGGGAGAGTGAAGGGAACATATTCTATTGAGAGGGGGGGTGAATCAATAGATCAAAATAATTCCAAAAACATTTACAACTATTATATGGATTTTAAACATGAAGATCATTGAACCATACAAGCTAGTAATTAAAGCACAACACAAGATAATGCATAACACCAAATATATGTTGAAACCCCAGATGGGAAAAACCACGACGAGGCACTCACAAGTAGGGATATAATAAGTGAATTTTACAATATGATGTAGGAACCAACCTACCAAAGACACTAATCCCCAAATGAATTTTTAGGCACCAACCTACTGGAGACAACAATCCCCGCTAGAAAAAGACACCAATCCCCTGTCAGAATAATACAAAAGGTAGAACACTAGTCCCACTAGAATACATAAATAATAATTGGTTTGAAATATAACTTTGGCATGCACCAAAGAAACAAAAAACACCCTCTCACAAAGAGAATGAACCTCTGATATTGGCGCTCCATCTTTTCTACACACTGATGTCACATACCTTCCATTCATTACACTTACATACAACACATTTGCACACCACACACACAAAATGCATCTGAACATTACATGACATTACATTAACACTCTTCCATGTCAAATAGAGATCCACATAAACTTGGACAACATAGGATGGACCTAAATTCAAATTACACATGAAACGTGTAATATAATGACCAAACACAAAATTCTTATCGCTAAAAGATCTTGATGCCTTACGCCACCATGGGAACCTTAAACAGGTCATATCCTAACTCCACATGCATGATTTGAATTCCACATGCTACTATCCATTACCACACATGAATCAAACTTTTAATGGATTGGAGAACCTTTTGATAATTCAAAAAATCCTTACACACTATGTCACACCAATGAAAACTCAGGAACCTAATAGAAATAGTGTAGACAAACTTTCCTTCCAAACCATAGAGCTATATTGTATTTTTGAGAGAAATGCCAACCATATTAATAAATATCTCCTCCCAAAATATATCCTTTTGGACCATCACACTCATGCTAACTGCATACCCGACATGGTATAATAAATACATTAACTATTTGAAGGTAGTCACACCTCAACAAAACTTGCTTCATAATACTTGAATCAATTAGTCAGTTTATACACTAACAATCAACATGCTTCTAGAGTCATAAGATAAATGAGAATTCTAGTACTCCTAAAATATTCTTCATTTTTGACAACCTTCACATCCAACAGCCTTGAAACCCTTTGATAACCAATGTCAGTAACAATGACCCATTGACATCAGTTTTACATCAATGACAACCTGTGCTCAACAATCTCCCCCTTTTTCATTGATGGAAAATAGAAAAATATTGGGGCCACCAAACACACTTGAAAGAATACATATAAATGATTTCTTAGTTGTAGCATTTACTCCCCCTATGAAAGATATGGCATTTTGATTCAACATTTTGAGCCCACTTTCTCCCCCTTTGACATCAATGGTAAAGGATCAACAATATTTCTCCCACAAACGATACACTACAACATCTAGAAACTTATTTCCTGGATAGATGCCCCCTAAGTCCATGCATCACTACTTTTGAAAAAACTTTGTAAGAGCACTAGCTCTTCTTGCGGAAAGGATACAAAGCTCCCCCTCAACCTTTACTTTCCTCTTGAATCAATAGGAGGGATAAACAAATCCCAAATTTAGCTAGAGAAACTCAAATTTCTCCTTAGGAGGTGGCTTTGTGAATATATCTGCAACTTGCTCATTTGTGTCCACATATTCCAATATTACTTCTTTCTCTACAACATTTTCTCCCAAGAAATGATATTTTATTGCAATGTATTTTGTTCTTGAGTGCATCTCTGTATTCTTTGAAATGTTTATTACACTTGTGTTATCACAAAGAATAGTGATAGGGTCTTCAAACTCAATCTTCATCTCCTTCAAGTTTTGCTTCATCCAAAGCACCTGAGTGCATCATGATGTTGCAACAATGTATTATGCTTCTGTTGTAGATAAATAAATTTATTCTTTCTTCTTACTCAACCAAGACACCAAACTTTCTCCAAGGAAGAATGCATTGCCACTTGTACTCTTCTGGTCATCCACACATCCTTCGTAATTTTCATCTGTATATGCAGGAGGAGTGAAATTTTCACTCTTTGGATACCATAGTCCAAAATATTTTGTATCCTTCAAATACTTTAATATTCTCTTCACTTCCTTCACATGAGTCTCTTTAGGTTCTTCTTGAAATATGGAAACCATTCCAACTACCTACATAATATCCAGTCTGTATCTTGTCACATACAACAAACTGCCAATCATAGATTGGTATAGAGTTTGATCTTCCAAAGTAGAATCATCATCCTTGCTCAACTTACATTTGGTAACCATAGGTGTTGCAATAGGTTTGTAATATTCCATTCTAAACTTTCTTAACATCTCCTTTATGTATTTGTGCTGTGAAATAAAAATTCCTTTATCTGATTGAACAATCTATAACCCTAGAAAGAAAGATAATTATCCTATCACAAACATCTAAAATTATTTTTGCATATCCTTTTGAAATTTTTTGCACATTTATTCATTGCTACCTCCAAAAATGATGTCATCAACATAAACCACAACTATAAAAAAAAATCATCCTTCTGTTTTATGTACAAATTATTGTTTGCACAACCTCTCTAGAATCCTTGCTTCTATAAATATCCATCCAACCTTGAATAGCAAGCTTTAGGAGCTTGCTTGAGTCCATACAAAGCCTTCTTGAGTTTTTACACATAATCTAGATTGTTGGTACACTAAAATCCTTCCAATTTTTCAATATAAAATTCTTCTTCAAGCTGTCCATTCAAGAATGTTGACTTCACATCCATCTGATACACATTGAAATTATTGAATGCTGAAAGAGCTAAGAACATCTAGATTTCTTCTAATTTAGTCACCAGAGAAAATGTTTCCTCAAAGTCTATACCTTCAACTTGAGCATACCATTTACACACAAGTCTTGCTTTGTTCCAAATCACTTCACCTTCTTCATTCATCTTGCTTCTAAATACTCACTTTGTTCCAATCACATTCTTACCTTTTGGTCTTGGGACAAGTTCCCAAGTCTCATTCTTCATGATTTGATTTAGTTCTTCCTCTATACCTTCTATCCATCCTTGTTCTTTGCTTGCATCTTTTTTATGTATTAGGTTCTATCTTTGATAGAAAAGAAAAATGTACTTGTTATTTTGATCTTTATAGCCTCTTTTAGGTTAGAACCCCACTATCTTTTTCACCTATGATATGATCTTCAAACTATTTTTTATGAACATACTTAGCTAGAATTTTTTGAACAACTTGTTCTATGTTTTCAATATTGCTAAGAATTGATTCTTCTTCATATTTTAGTTTCAGAATAGTAGTATACTAGATAGTTTCATCAAACTTCACATTTTCACTTTCCACTATCCTCTTCAACCTTTTGTTATAAAATCTATAGGCTTTGATTCTTAAAGAGTAACCAAGAAAAATGACTTCATTCGACCTTGAATCAAACTTACCAAAATTCTTTTCATCTCTCTTGATGTAGCACTTGCTTCCAAATATTCTGAGATGCCTTACTAATGCTAGTATTCATTTCCATAGCTCATATGGAGTTTTCTCTATCTTACGTATGATCTGAACTCTATTTAGAATATACACTATTGTATTTGTAGCTTCTATCTAGTACATATCTGATAGATTTTCTTGACATAGCATGGAACTTTCCATTTCTTATACAATCTAGTTCCTTTTTTTTTGCAACTCCATTTTATTGTGGGGTAGAAAACCACCTTTGAATTCCATGGTCTTCACAAAATATATCATACTTCTTAGCTATAAATTATCGAACTCTATTTTATCTCAGGACTTTGATTGTCCTTCTGATTTCATTCTCGTTCATAGCCTTAAATTCTTTGAAATTATCAAATGCTTCTAACTTCTCTTTTATATATGTAATCCAAGTCATCATAGTATAATCATCAATCAACATCATAAAATACTTGTCTCCTTGTGGACTCTTAGTTGTCAATGGTCCGCACATATCTGTATGTACCAAATCTAATGGTTTTTTATGTGGAATACTTAGTAGAAAATTTGCATCTTTTCTACTTCCCTTCATGGTATGGCTTGAAACTAATTGATTAAGGTTCCCCAATTTTTTTCATATCTCAGAATAACCCTTTTGAACTAATATTGACAATATCATCAAAATTCATGTGTCCTAACCTCCTATTCCAATTCTAACTTCCATCCTTCTACATAGTGAGACAACTTTTTCCATTCAACTCATTGAGGTGATAAATATCACTAACTGTCCTACTTCCTTAGACAATCATCTCACTAGTACTTGATTCTCTAATTTCACAACTATCAACACTAAAGGATAACTTGTATCCTTTATCACACATCTTACTCACACTCAACAAATTATTTTTTAAACCTTCAACATACAAAAAATCATGTGTCCTTTTTACCACCATCAAGATGTAAAGTACGCTTACTAGAAATTTTAGCAATTGAGTCATTTCCAAGGGTAATAGAACCACCTTCAAATTTCTTTAAATTCATGAACTTGCTTTTATCTTCAATAATATGACTAGAGAAACCATTGTCAATAATCCATTGGTTCTTCTCCTTTTGAGCATGTATAGAAATTTGAGCAATCATATACTTTTCAAACTTCTTTTCTTTAGGGACCATCTTCCAAAACTTTTCTAGAAAATCACTTCTTCCTTTTTTCTGATAACGGGGAACTAAAAAAATGACTTTTGTAGTTCCTTGCAATGTGTCCAAAATTTTGTACTTGAAACAAATGACATTAAAGTTGAACATAGGTGCAAATGCATTATTACTGAAAAAATTATTTCTTCTTACTGGAACTCTTCTACAATCCACAACCTTATATCCATAATCATTGCAATTAAAACAATAACTAGAGAAATAAAAGTTTGACCTAGTATTGTATCCTTATCTTCCAAATCTTCTTCTTTTATTTTGCACTTGAATAAATCCATCATTATAAGTCATACTTTCATCACTTGGCATTATCATTTTTGACCTTGAACTTCTGGAACTTGTCACTTTTAGACTTGCCTTAGTAGCCTTCTCTAACTATTTTATCACCTTTTTCTTTTGATCATCAAAATCCACTCTAGTTTTTTTGACCTTCCAATATCTAATCTAGGGTTTCAGTGCTTTTACTAAACATCAACTGTAGTTGATGATTTACTTTTTCAAGCTCTTTTCTGGCTGCAACAATTTCTGCTTCAAGCTTTTCAAAATATTTTTACTTTGATAGTAGTCTCTCTGTTAGAACTTCTTCAACTCTGTTAGCTTCTTCTTCTTGAGTCTTTAGATCAATAATCAAATTTTCAGCAACCTTCAAATCTTTTGATATTATTTCTTTAGCTCTCACTTCTTCTAAAATTCTATCCTTCAACTTCTTGATTTCTTTTCTATCCCATAAAAAATTCTCCATAAGATCTTCTTCATTGTCTTTGGAACCCATTTCAACATCTCCTTCAGTAGTTTCAAAAGGAATGAATATAGATTTTCCATTTTCTTCTTTCGATGCATCTTCATCTTCATCTTCAGTGGAATAATCTTCTTCCTCATTAGTATAGAAACTCTTTTGATTTCTTTGACCTTTACATCTTCTCTAAAAATATTTCTTTCCATTATTTTGTTCAACATTTTTGTATTCTTATGGGGATTCTTAGGCATAAAATTTCCAACTTATCCACAATTAAAACATTTAAAAGGTAATTTACGTTTGTGCTTACCAAAACCTCTTTGTAGTTTTCTTACAAATTTCACTTCTTTTGGATCTAGTCCATAATCAAAATCTTGATCAACCTGCTTCAAAGATCACCTTCTTTCCTTATATAATCTTCACTTTCAAATCTCATTTCAAATGCAGTTAATGTTCCATGCAACTCAATCAACTTTAAAGAATTCATATCTTTAGCTTCTTCAATAGAAAATATTTTAGGATCAAAACTTCTAGGTAGATATATGAGTACCTTCTTTATAACCACCTTCTCTTCCAAGCTTTCACCAAGACCTCGGATATGGTTGAAAACTTCACCAACCTAGAGCATAAATGTAGCAATTTTCTCATCGTTCATCCTTAGACCTTCAAACTGAGCTTTGTAAGTATACAACTTTGTCTCTTTAATTTTATCATTTCCTTCATAGATAGTTTCCAAATTTTCCCATATATCTTTTGTTGTTTTGCACTATATCACTTTCACAAATTTAGAATT
The DNA here is from genome assembly GCA_007258455.2 of Sequoia sempervirens. NCBI lineage: Eukaryota > Viridiplantae > Streptophyta > Pinopsida > Cupressales > Cupressaceae > Sequoia > Sequoia sempervirens. The sequence continues at coordinate 18,591 of VDFB02333056.1, forward strand.
AGTCAAACCACATAAAATAACATTATTAGCCTTTGCATTAGCCTCACAAGCCCTCTTTTAGGCTTGATCTCTAGGTGGTCTTTCAGGGATCTCATATCCCTCTTCAACTAATGCCTAAATCTCCATCTCAAGAGCCATCAAATAGGACTCCAAACCAACTTTCCAAAAAGAAAAATTGGATCCATCAAAAGCAGTACTTTGTTTCCAGATGAACTTGTGCCATCCCAAATCTACCTTAAGATGTTATACTTCTTCAAAGGAACTTGGCTCTGATACCAATTGAAGGGAACGCAATCTACTGAGGGGGGGTGAATCCATATATCAAAACAATTCCAAAAACCTTTACAACTATTATATAGATTTTCAAAATGAAGAGCACTGAACCATACAAGATATTAATTAAAGTACAACACTAGATAACACATAATACCAAATATACATGGAAATCCAATATGGGAAAAACCATGGTGAGAAACAATCATAAGAAGGAATATAATAAGTAAATTTTACAATATGATGTAGGCACCAACCTATCAAAGACACCAATCCTCAAATGAATCTGTAGGCATCAACCTACTGGAGACAACAATCCCCATCGAAAAGAGGCACCAATCCCCTACTGAAACAATACAACAGGTAAAACACTAGTCCTAAAATATAGAAATAAAGTTGGATTTGAAATATAGATCTAACATGCACCAAAGACACAATAGGAACCATCTCACACTAATAATGACCCTCTGATATTGGTACTCCCTCTTTTCTTCACACTTTTACCACATACCTTCCATTCATTACACTTATGTACAACACATTTATACACCACACACATAATGCATTTAAACATTTAAAATATATACATGACATTACATTAACACTATTCCATATCGGTCAAGGACCCACACAAACTTAGACAACATGGGATGGACCTAAATTCAAACTATATGAAACATGTAATACAATGGTCCAAACATAAAATTCTTGATGCCTTGCACCCCCATGAGAACCTTAAACAATTCCTATCTTGACTCCACATGCATGGTTTGGATTTCACACACTACTAGCCATTACTGCACATGCCTCAAAATTTGAATGACTTGAACAACCTTATAATACTTCAAAAACTCCTTCCACATTGATCCACACCACCATAAACTTAGGAACCTAATAAAACTAGTGTAGACACACTTTCTTTTCAAACTGTAGAGATATACTACATTTTCTAGAGAATTGTCAACCATATTAATAAATATCTTTGCACAAAATATATCCTTCTGAACCAGCACACTCATGTTGACTACGTTCTTGAAATGGTATAATAAATGCATTAGCTATCTGAAGGAAACCATGCTTCAACAAAACTTGCTTCATGATACTTGAATCGATTAGACAATCTACACACTAAAAAACAACATGCTTCTGAAACCTTAAGATAAGTAACAATTCTAGTACTTCTAAAATCTTCTTCATTTTTGAAAACCTTCACATTTGATAGTATTGACACCCTTTGATAACTACTATCAACAACAATGACCTGCTAGCTAGAGGATCCTAGACACCAAGTCATCAATAGAGCTGCAAATTATTACAGTGTCATGCCATTGATTAAAGGAGTGTATTTCGAATAAACACACTAACTTGACTAGGAATTGCAATTAAGAGAAATCAAAGTTAGAGAAAACTAGGGTGACCTGAGAGAAAATTTTGCAAACACAGGGAGTAGAAGGAGTATGTAACACATCATACATCACCATTTTTTAAGTATTGCTCTATAGAACTAGGTATTCATTAATTAAACCTAATATTTCAGAGCATGGTCATAATTTATAGAAATTAGATGCTTGGTTAACCTTTCTGTAAATGTATGATTAATTTTCTCACAAGTTTTAAACCCAATACACATTTATTCCTATTTAAAGGATAAGTAGAATTATTTTGCAAAAATAAGGTGCAAATCATAAGCTAACCCTAATTGGTGGAAGAATTTGCATGAAATAATTATGCAAGGCACCATAAACATACAAAAGAAAAGTGTCAAGGAAGAATTTGAATTTCCTCAATCCCAAGTGTTGACAACTTATGGAATGGTGACATATACCCATCTAGTTAATTTTAATGAAGATAAATTTATGGACAAAATCATGTTGCCTAACACTACACCATATGCACATAACATTGTGGCAAATGGACTGCATAAAGTTGTAGGATTCCCACCAACCATGGATGCTCCAGAAGTAGGTTTAGAGTGTATACATTTTTATGATAAAAGAAGGGTTGTATTGAAAGAAGGAAGATTATATGCTTATTGAACCATAGAAGGAATTACCTAGAAATTTTGAATTCTATTTTTTCTTTTTAAATGAGTCTAATAGAAGTCACAAAGGATAAAAAATCATACACAAACCTAGAAGACCAAAACAAGAGAAGAATGTTGATAGCTTGGTACAATGAGGATAAAAATCCAAAGGCAATGTATAAATTCATAAAAAACTATATAGACATTATTTTCAAATGGATATTCATGACATTATGATGTTGTTAAACATAATAGTAGGGTCATGAGATGTAGGTAACTTTGAGCCATGGATGTATGAGATAATCAATCATATAAAGAATGGATAGCTTAATTCATTGGTCAAAAGCTATTAGTGACTTTTTGTATAACCAAATGAAATCCTTATGAATGCTAGGTTTTTTCTTCATGTTTTCTTATGTGATGTAAAAGAAAATATATAATATTTGATCAAGGTAGGAGTGTTAGATAGTTCTTCCAGACAAAGGCTCCAATGTATAAACATTACCCTCAAATAATAGCTAGGGAATACTTGAATCATTACAAAAGAGTTAATGATACATTGTCCATGAAGTTGGCAAGGACCATCGAAGGAGATAAAGCAAAGAGAATATATGTGGATGCACATAGTGTGATAAATTATTATGGATGCTAGTGCATCCAATTTTTGACGCTCACCTACATTAGGGAAAAAGGATTTATGGGTAAATATTATATGATGTGCAGGTACCCAATAAACTAGATAGTGTTGTTGGAATTCTTAAGGCAAATAATGGAATCTTATGATGCTTTGTTTCAATCTCATAAGAAAGGTCAGTTCAAGTTCTCCATATGTATGGGAAGGTATGAATGTAGTTCACCTAAACATGCTAAAGGAGTAGAAAAAGAGTTACAAATGTATGGATTACATGTGCTCGATTTGGCAAGGAAAAAGTATGACCCAATAGGAATACTTTGTAGAAAAATCAATAGGATAATAGCCCATGAACCTCATATTGAGGATTATTGAAATGACTATGAAGATGACCATGAAGTGAGGAAGAGGTCATATCAAAGATTGACATTGGATCAGATAAAGACCCTTGGAACACATGATGTTCCACCACAATTAAAAGAAGATGATGAAGAGGTTTTGAATCCAATGTATGAGGAAGATCAAAAATTTGATTAACCTATTCAAGACCTTGAATGGAAGGAACTTGAGATAACATCCCTAGAGGTTATAAAAAAAATTGTTATAGAATCTAGCCAAATATGGATTAATAGATATATTTAGAGTTTGAGGTCAAAGGGGAGTTGTAATCACTTCCCAAAGGATATTATAAGAAATCAAAAGGTCATAGAAGAAAAATGATATGATGATTGTATGGGTATGAAGAAAAAAATATGGAAGCTGGGGCTATTGAGTTTGATAGAGAAAGGACTACCGAGACACCAAGTGAATGGGTTTCAATAGCAGTCTAACTAGAGGATTCTAACAAGGAGATGGGAGAAATTCCAACTAGTTTGATTGGAATCCCTAGAAGTAGATTAGTTGGGGCTTCATGATTTGAATTACCACATGAAAAATTTGTATCCCATAGGAGACAATTGGTGGGTGACAAGAATATGAAAGAACGAGAATAAATTTCTCAATCATTTTTAGTCATGTTTATCTCCCCCCTTCAGTAAGAGCATCTATAATGATGCAAAATATGGGACAAATATGATCACCTATTGAGGAAGAGGGAGAGATGAAAATAGACAATATTTTAAAAGAAAGGGAGAGATTAAATAAACTAATAGAAGAGCTTCTAAAGAAGTAACAACAAGACATAGTGATTTTACCTATAACTATAAATGAACAAAATGAAGATGATCCCTATATTTTTTAAGGATTTAGAAATAATGGAAACTCCACCTAAAGAAGAGGAAGATAATGCTCTATTATTTGAAGGACTAGTAGAAGCAAGAATAAAGCAACACCTTTAGTTCAACAAGAACCTAAAGTGGAAGAACTAGAATATCCAACTCTTCTTGAGATAAGGGAAGAGGAGTTGTTGCACAAAGAAACAAGTGATGTTGAAATGATCAAAGAATAATATCAACATCAAAATAATAATGTTGATAATGCACAAGAGAATTTGGTGGAGTCTCAATAGAATGAAGGTTTAACTGAAGATAAATATTCTTTACCCATTGAAGTTATAAACGAAGAGAATTAGGACACTGAGAAGGTTGATGCCTTAGAATATCATGGTAAAGTAGTGTTTGAGAAGGTGGAAGGATTAAGTGAGGGTAAATCAAAAGAAAAGGAATATGCAAAGCAAAAGGAGGTGAGTGAAAGGTCACCTCAAAAGGAAGCAATCACAAAATAAGTCCTAGAAAATGTAGAGAGTGTAATAGGGGACAATACACCACAAAGGGGAGCTTCTAAAGAAAGAGAGGATCAAGTAATGTAACAAGGTCCTAAGGAACTAGGACCAAATGAGGATATACCTGATTGGTTGGCTAGGAAATTACAACTGCTAATGCAGGTGCAATTATTACCTCTAGACTTCAAAAACATTATGAAATATGTGGATATCTCAAAGCCTAAGGCTAAAGCCAAGATTGGGCATGTGATAAGAAGAAGTACAGATGGGGAAAAGAATATATAGGTTGAAACACCTATGGGAGATAAAAAAAAGTGAAGTCACTACCCAGGATTATCAAGTGTCAACCATCAATATAGGGAACACTTCATGGGAGCAAGACATTAAAGATGAAAGCTAACCTAAAACAATTGTTGCATGTCTGAGGAAGGATAACTATAAAAATAAGAATTAAAGGATCACTTGGCTCAAATATAGAACTTCCTTGTAGAAGTGGCTTAAGAAAGACAATCCCCAACAAAATCACCTTCAAATCTTATACTAATGTCTAAAGAACAATTGGACACAATTGAAAATGTGAAGCACAAAGAAAATGTGCTTGATGAATGGATGGAAGATATGATGAAATAGGGATAAGACACCATAAGGGAAGCCATTGGGAAATATAAAGAAGTTGACCATTGGTTCAAGAACCTGAGAAAACTAATGGCTAATTGTAATGATCACCTAGAATAGAATGATATAGAGTTGTATCTAGGGTGATGATTATTCAAAGGATGGAAAAATAGTAGTTGTTGAAAGAAAAGATAGCTACAAAGGAAGACATCCCAAAGTTAAAGACTTGGGAAAGATACTTCATGTGATAATACAAAGAAGAAATGGAAAATATCATCAAGATAATTGAGAGGATGATGGATAAAGACTCAAGAATCATCGATTCTATTACTTAGGAAGTAATTAATCAAAATAACCTAGGGAAAGGAGATGTTGAGGTAAAAAAAATTAGAGGAATCGACAAAAAGGTAATGAGTAACCCTTTGTCTTGTTTGAATATAAAATCAATAGAAGATATGATTAGATTAATGAACTTGATCACAAGCTATCAAAAGGATATAGAGGGAAAGGACTAATGAGGTCAATAAAGTGTTAGGGGTATATAAGTTTGGGAAAAATTTAAATGGAACCTTTTGCAAAATGTACTCAAGGGGAATCTGAATAAAGTTCTGCAAGCATTTAGTGAATACAAATTTAGGAGAGGACAAGATTTAGCTATTGACGAAGAAAATGAGAGTGAATGACCAACTTGTGTTCCACATTTTTGTGTGATGATTAATTAATATTTCAAGTTTTGTACAAATATTAAGGGATGCTAGAGGATGTGAATAACAAAGGTGAAGATCCGGTTCTAGATCCAGATGTAGGTAAATTTCCCGATGCATGAATTCATACAATAAGTTAGGGGTATTTTAAAGCATGCTATAACTAGATCATATTTTAATTATAAATGACATAATGAACAAAGGATAATGATATAAAGGTAAAGAGTTGACCAAATCTATGTAGTGGATCCTAAATTGAAGGAATTCTACCAAGATTTCATTAACCATAGGAATACATGACTACTATATGAAATTTTGAGGTGTTAGTGAATCAATAGTAATGACTAAGTCAAGAATATATAAATTTGATCAATTATTATGAAACTATATGTTGATAACCCATGTGCAAAAGATATTTTTTCTTGCCACACATCTAATGTTGATTCACTTATTTCTATTTCACCATTTGTGATGTTGTAACTAACTTCTATCTTAGTTCTATAAAAGGAAAAAAGTTATATTTTTTTAAGGATTAATTATTTTTGAGATGATTAGATTGAATTGAAACATCACAAATATAACTTCTATTTCATGTTTTCTATTCATTTCAGTAAAGAATTGTTCATATTGTAAAGGTTTGTAGTACTGAAGAAAAATCAAAGGTCATTTTTTATCATAAATCTCACATGACTATAAGTTGTTTATCTTGGTGAATTAATCAATTTATTGTGCCAATTTTGGGTGTATTTTGAAGCTATCTCATCAGTGAATGCTTCACTTCTTTAAACTTTTTTTCACTATTTTAAATATAGTTGTGAAGCATTTTGGTGAAAAAAAATAGTTTGTTTTACTTGTCTTTCAGTGTGTATCTGTGCAATATCTAAAGAAATTAAATTTCTTAGGCTCTTTTATCTCTTCTCTTAATATTTCGTAATTTATTT
>VDFB02333057.1:0-32536 GCA_007258455.2 Sequoia sempervirens
GAGGAGGCCACCATGGAAGAATGTGAGAGTACCAAGGGGATATGCAAGCGGTGTGGGTATAGCAGTTTTAGGTGATGATGGGGGATTATGAGAAGGAGATGATGGGATAGCAACATCAGGAGGAGGGGCCATGATAGGGTCTGGATTTGTGGTAGTAGGCTCATGCGATGGAGATGAAGATGGAGCGGTGGAGACAAGGGGATCATGGAGTGGAATGGATGGGGGACTATGATCTTGAGGTGGACTGGATGAGATGGTAGGATCTTGATCTGGAGAAGGGGATATGTTAACATGCTTTGGATTAGACTCTTGGCATGATGCATCTTGTGTGGATGGAAGGATGACAAAGTGTTGGAGAGACTCTTCAAGTTGGGGAGATGGAAGGATGGAGGATTCGATGCAGTCATCAGAATGGATTTGGGTGTCATTGATGGGTTCGATGACTCTTGGAGTAGGAGGTGGATGTTCAATGGATTCAATGGATTTAAAGGATGTGATGGTAGGAGATGGGGGCTCGATGGATTCAGAGGGTGTGATGGTAAGAGATGGGGGCTCGATGGTTGGAGATGTGGGTTCAATGGATTTAGAGGGTGTGATGGTGGTAGATGTGGTTTCAATGGATTTAGTGGGTTCAATGGTTTCAATGGTTTGAGCAGTACTTGGGGTGGTAACATCAATAATAGGTGTGGTATGGAGGAGGGTCTCATCACTAGTGACCGTGGATGATGGATCTAGATGGCATGGTTCCACGACTTCAAGATGTGTAGTTGGGGATGGCTTCTTTGTAATTAGTCCTTGGAGAACTTCTGAAACGACATACTTGCATATGGTTGGCTTGGCTAAGGTGGTAGAAATGGATGAGGGATTATGGATTTGTGGACTAGGGTTAGATGGAGGAATGGGATCGAATGTAGGACTATGAGTAGATGGGGGATTAGGATTGTATGGAGGACTAGGAGTAGATGGATGAATAGGATTGGATGGAGGGCTAGGAGTAGATGGAGGACTAGGAGTAGATGGAGGACTAGGATTGGATGGAGAGTTAAGGTAAGGATATTGGAGTGGTGAATTAAGATAGGGGGACATGGATTGTGGATTAGGACAAGAGGATATAGGTGGTGTAGTGGAACAAGAGGATGTGGGGGATGAATTATAATAAGGGTATTGGGATGGTGGATTAGGATGAGGATATGTGGGTGTAGGATTAAGGTAGAAGGGTGTGGATGTAGGATTAAGATAGGAAGGTACAAATGTAGGATTAGAGTGCATAGATTGGCATGGAAGATTAGGGTAGTGGTTATATGCGGATGAAGGATTTAGATAGGAGGATGTGGATGGGGGATTAGGATAGGGGTATTGAGATGGTAGACTAGGATAAGATGATGCGTGTGTTGGACAAGAGGATGACGTAGATGAAGGGTATGATGGATATGATGGATATCCCTTGTCAAAGGTAGCTGAAGCAACATGATTAGGCATGGATGAAGACATAATGGGAGAACTCAAGGGGGTGATTGGATTTTGGAAAGTGGGTGGAGAAATCTTACTAGCAATGATAGTGTCAAGGGGGTCTATGTCATATACCTCTTGATCAACAAGACTTTCATTATCGTCATCAATGCAATTAGAGTTTCCCTTGACCACTATTGATGGAGGATAAGGATTCATGATGATAAAATCATAAATAGAATGGATCAAAGATTTTGGATGGAGATGGATGAAAGCTCAAATTGAGATTTTGGTTAAGCTCAGATCAGGATTGGACTAAAGCTCAAATTAGGATGATTGGATGATGTGATGGGATTGATTTTGATGATCGACACCAAATCTGCTTCAAGATGGAAGTAGATTGATTGGGTCGAAGGTGATGTGATTAGATTGGATTGGATAAGGTTGATTGGATCAGATTTTGATTGAATAGATCAGATTGGATAGGATTGGATTGGATTGAATTTGATTAGATTGGATTTGGATTTGATTGGATTGGATTTGATTTGGATTGGATTGGATTGGATTTGGATTTGATTTGATTGGATTGGGATTGGATTGGATTTGATTTGATTTGGATTGGATTGGATTTGAATTCCAATTGGATTAAGTTGATTGGATTTGATTAAGTTAGTTTGGGTTATGGATTTAGTGGATTAGGTGGGATTTGATTGGATTGGATTTGATTGGATTAAGGTAGGATTTGATTTGATTGGATTTGATTGGATTTGATTAAGTTAAAGATAGAGTTTTACGTTTGATTTGGATTCGATTTGATTGGATTTGATTGGGATTTGATTGGATTGGATTTGGATTTGATTGGATTGGATTTGATTGGATTGGATGGGATTTGAATTTGATTTGGATTAGATTGGATTTGAAAGAGAGACCTTAAGCTTGATCACGTGAGATTACCCTTAGTAACCCTAGAACTTTGATTGATTAATAGGATGATTATAGCACCGAATCCACCTTAAGCTAGGAATGGATTGATTGGGCCAAGGATGATAACTTGCAACACCGAATTCACCTCAAGATGGAGGCGAATTGATTGGGTTTGAAGTTAAAGACTAATAATCAAGTTCAAGTGCTATGGTCAATTTAGGTAATCACTTTGTAATACAAGGGTAGGACGGTTTGGTTATGGGTGGTATTTGGAAATGTGAATGGCAAGAAATGTTGGGTGTATTAGGAAGAAATTAGAATAAATGAAGAATTAAGGATAAATGTGGAGAATGTATGGGGATTTAGGATGGTTGAAGGAAAGTTTGGAATAATGAGATAGAGGTTTAAAAGGGGTAAATGGAGGTTTGTGAAGGTTTAAAGTGACGAGATGAATGCTTGGGATGATGAGGTAATGGTTGGGAATGGTGAAATGAAGGTCTAAAGGCTAAGTGAATCCAAATGGAGGGAATTTTGAGTGTTTAGGAGGGTGTAATTGCACCTTTGCAGCAAAACAGGGGCGTAATTGCACTTCTGCAGCAAAAACAGGGGCGTAATTGCACTTCTGCAGCAAAAACAGGGGCGTAATTGCACTTCTGCAGCAAAAACAGGGGCGTAATTGCACTTCTGCGGTGGACCAGAGGCTTGGTTTGATGCAAATGGCTATGGCAAGGACTTTAAAATGATAATGATAAGGCCAAATTGTTAAGAGTTCACTAGTTTTTTCACAAGAAAGCACTCTCAAACAAATACAACCCTATAATTAGTGTTAAGGGTATGGCCAAAGTGGTCTTAATCTAGGATGCACAAGGTATCTAGGGAGTCCTCGATATACTCTCGGTACGTGAGGCACAACCGTGAACACCAGCCCATCACAAGCGTGAGTCGGGAACCCCAGCGAGATACTGAAGGACTCGAACCAACTCTTCATGTCTATCTAGGTATCACCTTAGCTTCGACGCTCCGCCAATTACGACGTGACTGGATTGGGGTATAGATTTCGCTCTCCCCCCTTTGTATACCCCGCCGGTACGCGTGGTTGGAATCGTCCCTTGGGGTGATGAAATCCCCAAGCAGGTCCCACTATGAAGAAAGCAATAACCGCTTCCAACTACTCCCCAGGCTCACACGAAGTGCAAGGGGAAAGCGGAAACAAGCTACTACTCCCTTAGGGTAACACAAAAAGACAAAACAGCAAACAACAAATGTTTACTCCTCCTAATTAAGCTATGTTCTTAGAAAACAGCAAGGATAATTTTAAAGAAAATGGAACAAACGGATAGCCCTGCAAGCAAATGTTAGATATTTTATCCCGCTTTCTCCATCAACTTCACAAGAATATGCTGCAAAAGGTTAGTACCAAACACATGTATCCCTGCAAGAACAACGTTAATAAGGAAAACAACAACTGAATCTAGTAGAACGCAACCCTTCTCCAATCCATAAAAGAATGCTCACCGTGGAGTGTACAAGATTTGGTCTTCGTGAAGGCGCTAGGTAAACGCAAATGTGGATTTCGGCTAAGCGTCATGAAACTGTCAGCGACCCGGTAGTCTGGCGACTCGTAACACAGCGATGGCCTCGCATTAGCGGCTTCTTTGCTTATGATTTCCCATTCTTGAGATGATGGGTGATGCTATATTGCCCTCCGATTATTTTGATGGCTAAAGGAAGTCCACAGCATCCTTACCAGCCGAGGCTATTTCTTCTGGCCAATGCTGTTGGCGCTTTCGAATTATTGTGGAAAAGCATGAAAGAAACAATTATGACTATCATTCTTCATCAACTCTTGTAGTTGGGCCGGTTGATGAAAATTTGGAACTCCCATCTCTAAGGTGCCTATTATTTCTGGAACTCCACTGCATAATAGCTTACTTAGAAGTCGTTGTTTAAGTTTAGCGAGGTGGAAGGCCGAGGAGGGGCCATTAACTCCTCCAACAAGTGGGCACCCTACATCCCAAACATCATCTAGAAGCGAAGCCGAATCTGTGTTTCCTCAATCTCTTATTCAACCATACTTTAATATCATCTTCACTCCATAACTGCTGGTTAAAATCCTCATTTGTTTGGAAGGCTATTTGGTTACCAAGATCATTCTAAGTCCAGTGAAAAATGGAGTCTGTGAAACAGTAAGCCAGAGCAATAAACCACTACTAAAGAGATTTTGTACCTGGTTACTGTTGAAGAATCTTTTTAGGAGGAGAGTCTTCCCTGAGCCTCCCATACCCACCAAGCCCATCCAAGACTCATTTTGCACCAACTCCTCAAGTCTTCTAAAGGCCGTATCTTGTCCCACAATAAGCAGCTCCTGTGAATTTCATGGATTCCCTCGTAGGCGCAACTTAGCTTGTTGGTGTCGGGATTTCCCTGCTGGAATATTGAAGATGCCTCTTCAACTGACCAAGCTGAGTCGTAATGCCAATCAATGCCGCGTTGTCTCGGTGTTCCTTGATGTTTGAAACAGTGCGACTGATTTTTTTGCTCTTTTTATACCGAGAAAACACATCATATCTTGGTATCGCTATTGTGCATTCTTGAACTATTTCAGTTGCTTGTTGGAGAAGCTCATCCAGCTTTTTGAGCCAATTATCGACAGCTGAAGGGATAAGTTCCTCGTCAAACTTATCGGAGCTCAGCGCGAATCGCTGACTGTGCAGGGCAAAGTTAATATCTTGAAGACTAATTAAAAGCTCGTTGAGGGATTCCAACTCTTTCTTGAAGCCGGACCCGGCAACGATTTGAGAAAGGATCTCCTTGATTGCAATGTAGTGGGTTGCAGGTGCCAATCAAAATGCAGGACATGTTTTCCTAGAAACAATGGATAACAAAAATGCAGCAGACAACCGCGAGAGATCTATTGATGTTGCTAAGCTGCGAGATCTGTTGTATGCGTTCTTTGCAAAGCGTGGAAATAAATGCTGATACAAACCCGATCCGTACTCTGAAACTTTTGGATCCAATGAGAAATGTGGTGTGGCGTCCAATCGTTTAATACCTTGATCCAAATAGAACTTTTGATCGTCAAGCTGAGTTATGTCCATGATTTAAGTCTTCCATTGATCGAAGAGTAGGTATAAACTCTTATCTTGCCAAACCTGAATGCCCCACGTTATCTTTGTTCGATGTTACAAAAACTAATATTTTAGTGAGTAGATGTTTCTTCCTTCTTTCCCAAGCTGACGACACAAGAATAAAAAAGAAATTGTTGTTAGGTCGCCAAGTTCTACAGGTCAAAATCGGCAGTTATGATCTGACACTTTTCGACCATGCTTTGGATCCCTAAGTTAAATTATGATTTTATTTAAAATATATATATTCTTGATATCCAAGATTTGAGATTGAATTATGGTTCCGAAGGTTGGGCCTACTAAATTTTGAGTAGGTAGTTACGTGTTTGAACATAATAACATTCATATATTTATGTGTTTGGAACACAATCACGTTTATAATTTTGTTTTGTAAGTATGTAATTTTATTTAATGTAGAATTTTGACTCTTATGAATAATGATTGTGTGGTTTTCAAGATGATTATATCAATGAAATATATGGGTTTTATTTTAAAGTTGTATTTGTTTTAGTGGAAAAAGAAAGGTGTCTAGATTAATTAGCAAATTTATTTGGATCAATTTTTTTTTTATAAAATATTGAAACACAAATCAACAAAAGTATTATGTTTGACTAACGTCTATGGAGGAGAGTCAAGTTGTTTAGGTTATGTTCCTTTGTTGCAAAGAGGATTGATTGATAAAAATATGATTTGATTAATCTATGAAATGTAAATCATAATCTAATTAAATAAATATTACAATTTACAAAAAGAAATACAAATCAGGAAAGAGCAAATAGAGAAGAATCTATCATTAGAAATTGAAAGCCACTATCCAAGATGCAAGTGTATTGAACACAAATGATAGCACATTGTACTAAAGTTCTAATTGCGATGTATGGATTAGGTGTTAGCATGGAAACTTATGTGTTAATCTCCTTTGTCAACTCTTATTATTTCTTATCCCAAAATTGAACCTATGCAAGCACAAAGATGGAAAAGGGTTGTACTATATTCGAGTTTTTCTAGTCAAACCCCCATTTTTATCTTTCTAGGTCTCCACGAATAACCAAGTTGATATGTGTTATGAATCTTAAGTGCATGTCTAATATTGTGACAAGAAGTGACAAGTAAAATAATAATCAAAACCCTACTCAAGTGTGTTAGAGTGTCTATATGCCTCAAACAAGATATTACAAGATCCAACCCAAGAGAAATACTTTGCTCAAGGGAAACAAATCATAAAAATCACTTCACCTCAACGAAAAAAGGTGATCAAAGCTTGAATGTGAAAACCAATTGGAACCATAGCAAATCGCGATGAAAAGGCACGAGATGATTATCAATCAATAATCCCAACCATTATGTAACACTCATGGAGCTTCAACCAAGGTACCAAGAAAGAAAATAGTTGTAAATATTGTTCACAATTCAAGAGTATCTTTTCAAATTGCAGAGCTAAATGTTCATTCTAACAAGGCTTTGTCGTAGAATTCATATTGTTGCTAACAATAAAAAAATTACAAGCTTAAATAGGAAGCAAGAGGGTGACCTTAGGTGAAGGTTGACATGTAAAATTTGAATTTTGGAGTCATTATGACATAAAGTTGAATGTCAAAGTCAAGGTCATTTTGCTCAAAGTAAAGGTCAACTTTTAAAAGTGTCTTCTCTTTTTGCATATAGAGTCTAGACTCTAGTATGTCACATCACCTAGGCAAAAGCAATTGATAAAAGGTCTCATGACCTAGGAATTAACCACAACTTTAGCATTGACCAAGGTTTTGGTATAGCATCAACGATAAGGGTTTTAGGGCAACACAAAGCATTTCTCTTGAGTTGGAGATAAGATCAAGGCAAAAAATAGTCATAAAATGGAAATTAGGGGAACGGATACTAAAGAAAGAACCAAATAAAGCATTAAATTATGCTTGTGTCATCATGTTACACAATTTACAACACTACATTTAGCACTCACTTTAGTAGATGTATGACACTACATGCATATGCAAGCTAAAGTACAGGAAAGCAAATAAACATGTAAAGGATACCCAAAAGGATTGTAGGGGACACAAAACATTATCAAGTGAGAGAAAGAAGCCTCCAATGTAGGAACCTTCAATACCATAGTGTTTAAAATAACATCTTGAAAAACCACTTTGTCAAAAAGCCAAAATCATCCTGCAGGAAAACAAGATGTGATTGTCTAAAAAATTTAAGGAGAATGAGAATGTGATCTAGGATGAAACTCAAGGGTAGATATATATCCCCCTATTTCTACATTCTTTCATGGATGTAGAAACAAGGTAGTGATCTTCCTTTGTGGATTTTTAAAGGGTTGATTAAAATGCCTTTGGCAGGGTCATTTGATAAAACAACACTAGGATAAAAAAAAAATGAGGAAAGAAAATAAAACCAAGATTTCAATGCAACAAACAACATGAAAATAAAAGTTCATAGGCTCAAGTTATAAAGATTTAGATTAGGGGTGCTTTATAAAAAGGGTGAAAATTTTGAAAAAAATATAATATTTTTTATTTTTACTATTTTTTTGATAAATAATAAAAATTTACTTTTTACTATTCTTTTGACTTTTCAACTTCTAAGAATTTGAAGAGGTTTGAATAGCCCTAGGAGCAAAAATGTTGCATAGACAACCATGCTACCCACCCAAGCTATAGGTATTAAGGGACTATATAACAGGGCACCCAAGCCCATGATTTAAGTTGCATTTTGAATTTTGCATATAAATAAGATCATTTTTTATTGATTTTCATACCAAAATGAATCCTATTATGTGCTAGTGTCCAACTTGGGCACCGATATCTAGAAAGGGCGCTAACATCCAAAGGGTGCACTAGCATCTGAATCAAGCATTGGGTTCTAGGATGCACTTTTGTCCTATTGGGTGCTATTGCCTTAAGGTTTTGGTCGAATCATGAAATTTTGAACTTGCTTTAGATTTCACAATGAGGAGAAACTGATAAAAAAATGATGCAATTGCAAGACTCTCCAAATATGTAAGAGCATGCAAGTGGCCATGTATATACGATGTTGTGTGGGAACACACAAGTGCTAACAACCACCAAGATTGGGTACCTCTAGGATGTGAGATTATGATGGGAATACATGATGCCCACAATGAGGTTCCACGATCTGATATTGATGGTGCTCATGGAGCATTGTGATACAGACATATCCACCTTCCATCTTTTGAAGGAGGATATGATAGTCACACTCGAGGATGTGTACTAGATCCTATGACAACCCATGTGAGGTGAGGTTGTGAGGATCGAGGATCACCGACCTAGCCATATTTTTTGTCTCAGCCTATGTCATGCTAGAGGACATCATCAGGAACATCTACATGCACTAGTTGGTACATGGTGTCATGGTCACACCAATTATGCATTTCATCATGGTCACTACCATCACTTTGGTGGTAGCACCAGATGGACAAGGCTCACACCTACATGTGGGCCTCGTTCACACTATTTGAGAAATTGAGGGCTAGAGAACTATCTATGAGTAGGGATAGAGCATGTTGGACCACCTGTATTTGTAAGGGAAAATAGGGCGCATGTAATGAAAACTCCAAACAGTAGTGCCTTCAGTAACTTTAATTTCAATCAGGTTGCCTCAAAGACACGTACTACTATGTCCTAAAGCGGAAATAGACAGTTTATTTCCCACATTAATCCTTTTGAGAAAAACACAAGTAAATTCAACAGCAAGCAACAACACAGATGAAAGATACTACGGAAAACATAACACAAAGATTTTACATGGAGAAAACCCTTTCGGGTGAAAAACCCCACTCTCCAAAGTTTGAGCCATTGTATTATTCAGCAACAGAAAGTTACAATACAGTTTCAGGCTCTTAGCCTTTCAGAGATTACATCTTGTTCATTCTGGATACAACTAGTAGCAAAACTATCCCTGAGAGATCAACTAAAGCAATCATGATCACGAGAGATTCCAGTAGCTTAACTCTGCCTCTCAATCCTTTGCTTTGACCTCATGGCCTCGACCTTTCAGCCAGCCACTCGATCCTCTCTCTATCGTTCTCTCTCTAGCTCTCGGCCTCAGCTCCTTGGCTTATCAGCTCTCTTCTTTAGAATGTCCAATGCATACGTATATACATTCATTCTCTGCAGGCTCTATGAAATCGTTCTTTTCCAACTGTCGGATCAGAACTAACGAATCATCCAGCCCAACATCATTAGATGTTTCCACTTCCTCGTGTTTTAGTTTTCCAACTTCCACACAAAAATGGTTCAGAAAATGGTTCACATCTTGCTTTCTCTGATTGGTCCAAATCGCACCACGTCAGACAGTCTTCACTCGGTCAAAAGGCGTTCAACCTGTGTTGCATGTCGGTGAGACACTAACCGTGTCTCCCCGATGCCACAGAGCCCATATCGTCTTTATCGCCAAGAGTCTTCACTATCGGCGAGACGTTACACCAAGTCTAGAAAGCTATCGCTCAGACTTCCCCTTATCGCCAAGACATCTTACCGAAGTTCCCAAGTCACATCGACCTCAGCATTCTCATCGACGAGACAATCGCCATTCGATGAGACATCATACCGATGTTCAAAGGTCACTCTGAAATGTCCAACAGTCGGCAAGACATATCGCTTTCGCTGAGACGTTACTCTGAAGTCTTCAAGTCACATCGAAGTGTTCATCAGTCGGCAAGACATACCGCTTTCGCTGAGAGGTCATATCGATGTTCCAAGTTACCTTGAAGTCTTCTATCGGCCAGACATTCCATATTCGCTAAGACTCCATACCGAGCTCAGGAGTCATACCGAACACATCCCACCGCATCAGTGAGACAAACGCTCATCACCAAGACTTCATACGGGTATGTGCAGGATCATCATGGAAAAAACAGGCCCTTAAGTGGCAAAAAATTCAGAAAAATCAAAGTTAGGCAACTTGATGTAAAAATTTGAATAAGTTATCTATATTATTTCAAAAATATGTAAGAATAGAATTTGTAGAAAATTGAATCTAGTTTTTAAACTACTAGGTTTGTTTAAAAAGAAAATAAATCTATTTGGTGAAAATTTGAAATTTCAATGCAATAGTACTTAAATTTCAGGAAAAAATAAGAAGTAGGTGTCTGTCTAACCACCCTAACCACAATAAAATGATAATATTTTTTATAATATTTTAGATATAAGTGGAGGACTCATGTCCTGATGTGATGCATATTTTTTTGTAATTTTTTTTCCAAGTAAATAATTATTTATGAATTTTTTATTACAACTTTTTGAAAATATAAAAACTCGTATGTCTTACCACCTTAACTTGGTCAAAACTTCATGAAATTCAATTTTTCCTTTTTTAATCCTATAGTATGTGAAGCATAGAATGTGACACATGTTTTGGATTCAAAAAATGTGATACTGTTTGAAAGCTATAGATGTTTTTCAATCAACCTACCAATCATCACTTTAGTCGTAATTTGAATAGAAAATGAATTATAATTACTTATTAAATTCAAATTAAAGCAAAATTTATATTGGTGGAAAGCTGAGAATCTCCTTTAAAAACCCTTTTCGTTTCATCAATTTTGGGTAAAAAAAAGTCATCAGCCACATACCCATCATATTGCCACTTTTTGGCCCATCATGATCATGCGCATACCCATACCGAAGCCTTACGTTACACCGATGACCCCTAACACAGTCGCCGAGACATCTCTCAGTCACCAAGACTTCATGCCGATAGGAACAAGTCATATTGATTTCCACATCGGCCAGACAGACCAAAGGTCATGCCAATATCGGCAAGACTTCCTATCGTCGCCGAGACAACATTCTAACACATATGAGTTACACCAACGATCACAAGCAAATGCTATCGGCAAGACTTCACATATCGCCAAGACTTCATGTTGAAACCCTTGAGTTACTCCAAGTGTATACAATCGCCATAGGTCACCCCAACATACGCTAGGCACCCAATAACAAACCCTTCTGTCACTGAGACATTCCATATCAGTAAGAGATCTCACCGAGTCTCCATGTCATAGTGATAGGTCCATTCAGTAAGACTTAAACAAAGTCTCAGCGACCAGTGCAAACCACAGGGTTCCAAAGCTGCCAGTCGGCCAGACAAAAGGAATGTCACACCAACTTTTCTTTTACAGGGGTTACAGCCTGTGAGATTGAGGCACATATTCCAACAATCTCCCACTTGACGAAGATCACACAGGAACCTCCAAAGCAACCAGGAACTAAGATCACACTAGCTCCACTAGTTCAAACCCTGCAACACTCAAGACACCCAATCAACATGATTCAACAGATAACAGTCCACCAGAAAATCTACAACAAAGACTAGGCATCCAACTACAACTCACTGTCAACAAGGCAACCGATCACATCCTTCCAGGAAACCACATAGACCTCAAACATTCTCTCATGCTCCATCAAGAATTCAGCTCCAACATCCAAGATGTCCACCATTCAGGCAACAATCATGTCATCTTCCAACATGCCACCTATGGAAGAAGGATACAAATCCAAGGTGTATAAGCACCATTCCAACGAACACAAGCAAAAGATCCCAGTGATATCACCAACAGATACTGCTACCACTTCACTGTGCTCAAACGCTATACAGAAGCAATATCAACTTCAAAGCTTCAATCAGAACACAACAATGAAGTCATTATCCAGAAACAAGATACTAAACATCAGCTAGAACAACAATCAGACTGACTGCTTCCATCCAACTGATAAACCCACGTGACTGGAAATAGCACCCACAGCTCGTGCTATTCCATCCAATCTCACATACCTCACAGGTATCACCATTAGTAAACTTATGCCAATCCATAACCAACTCATTAACAGTAAATACAAGCTCCAAGTGTCAACCAGTAGAAGAAGACAAGACACATACAGGAACTCCCACTGCCTGAGTAATCCAGATCTGAAAGATCAAAGGCATCGCAAGTCTACCAATACCAGCACATAGAAAATGTAACCCTGTAGTACCAAGGAAAAAACCACAATGATATGTACAACCTGCAACAACCTACCACAAGAAACATTTCTCACACCACAAACCTTCACGGCCACAGAGAGAAACTATGCACATCATCTTCCTGTAGAGCATCCTCCTACATACACTTCTAACAGACAGCTATGTCAAGAATGATCTTCTTCTTACCCCAAAATAAAAAACCTGAACAACATCCATCTGTTCAATCACCAAGATCAAACCATCTTTAAAAACAACATGGATGTAAGCATCTCAAAGAAGATAAAGCTATTTCATTCCCCATTTTAGGAAATCATCCCATACAACATCTCCTACTAATTCTCATTAGTAACAAAGAGATAAAACAAAGTTGTACAACTTCCACTATGAATCCTCCAGAACCATTGGACAACAATTCAAGATCCATATCATGAAAGTGAACTTAATAAAACACATCTAAAAAATATAATGGGCCAAATACCTTTCAGATAAACTGCCGAGTAGACCAAGAGTGGGAACGAGAATACTCCTTCAAGATACAAGTCATCATGACTAATCCAAGAGCAATCTCCTCATAGGTCTCTTATTGAACTCACGTTCAACCAAGGTGTAGGCTTCTCAGACTTTCTACTAAAAAACTTTAACAAAAGTAACAAGCAGCAATACTTCTCTCATAAGAGAAAAATAGCCTCACCTTATTCTTCATGTATCAATGAGTACTAGCAACCTATCATCTCATGCTAAACTTCAACTGCATTACTGCACTATCATGAAGTATCAAGCAAATAATCAAAGCACCCAATACACAAAGAATTACCAGACCACTGTCAAAGCTCCAATCATCTGAATCAGGAACTTATCATGACATCATGATCTACACATCCCCATAGGAGATACCATCCTCCAAGTGACTTCACCATTGTCTCAAGTACAATGCACAATGCCAAAACTCCAGTGCACAAACAAGAGTATACCATGACATAAAGCAAATAGACTTAAAAACAACATCACCTGTCAAGCACCACCAACACCTTAGCCAAAGACTCCAAGTGTCCTCCATGGATCCAAGATGTTGCACATCTTCAAGTAATGTCCATGCAAATGCGAAAGAACCCTTCTGCAGCAGCAGGATCAAAGAGCTCTCCCAAGAAACATCTGCAACACTAAAGAAGACCATTCACCACCACATGATGAATCCACAGTCACTGCTAGAGCTCCCACTGAAATGTGACACCTGAGCTCTCCAAGCATCATGACTACCTGCTACAGGTTCCCATAACCGACTATTCAAGTACTCAATAGTATCCATCCTCTCATCTCAAAACACCACACCAATGCACAAGTGACCATAGACAAGGCCAACTAACAAGTTTGCACCACCAGTGAATCAACCTCGTGGATATAGACAGTCCACTTCTGAGTTGTCCCATAGCAAACATGTAGGTAAACACAGCCCACAACATTGTACAACCCCTAGATCCATTTAACAGAAATGTGAAAACCCATCATCACATTGGAAATGCAAAATTGAGATTTCAAAGAGAATAACCACGTAGACAACATGACTCAAACACCAGATCACGCCAATTCTGATTTTCCAATCATGTCCACAATGAGCACCATAATCAAGGAACCCTCAAGTACCACCACAAGAATGTTGAGTGACAAATCATGTACCAACACTCCCATGCAGAGAAGAAATCATACATCTTCAAGCCATACACCAAGCATGCATGCAGAACTGCAACTATCTCATCCAGCAACACCCCAAAAGGCCAGTGTCTAGACAATAGCTTAACAGCAACTCCACATGATCACAAGTTTTGCTTAACTGTGTAAAACCTGCAAAACCACAGATTCATGCAAGTAAAAATCATCCTTAGAAAGAAACTAGCAGTTTAGGAGAATCTAGGCCCCTTTCAGACCAACTCTAAAACCACCACCATGTATATGCATCCAAGAAAGAGAGAAAGGCTATTTCAGAAGCTTGCAAATCATCTAATGATTAACTCCATAGCCTTTTAGTATCTGAGGTTAACAGGAAACAGTGCCTTCCAACACCAGGAACCACCACCTAGCATAAGCACTCTCTTCCATGGCTGAGAAACAAACAAGGCTTCTCCATATCATCAGGGAGCCTCTCAGACAGACACCCAATATGAAAGCTTTACTGCTACATAGCCACAAGCAAAGAAATCCACCTCATACTCCAAGGTTATACCTCTACCAACCAGGAGACACAGATCACAACATCATCAACTCCCTTTTCCATCTTGACCATCCTTCAAGCTGCATGCTGTCTCAGAATACCACAAGGCTTCCACTCATCAAAGGATCAATACATCAGTCCATTCCTCCAAATCTCTTCCAGCCTATCAAGCTAAGAAATCTTCACAAGAGAAATACCCAGAACCAACAACCAGAAGAAGGCTCTGATACCACTTGTAAGGGAAAATAGGGCTCATGTAATGAAAAATCCAAACAGTAGTGCCTTCGGTAACTTTAATTTCAATCAGGTTGCCTCAAAGACACCTACTACTATGTCCTAAAGCAGAAATAGACACAGTTTATTTCCCACATTAATCCTTCTGAGAAAAACACAAGTAAATTCAACAGTAAGCAACAACACAGATGAAAGATACTACGGAAAACATAACACAAAGATTTTACATGGGGAAAACCCTTTCGGGTGAAAAACCCCACTCTCAAAAGTTTGAGCCATTGTATTATTCAGCAACAGAAAGTTACAATACAGTTTCAGGCTCTTAGCCTTTCAGAGATTACATCTTGTTCATTCTGGATACAACTGGTAGCAAAACTATCCCTGAGAGATCAACCAAAGCAATCATGATCACAAGAGATTACAACAACTTAACTCTGCCTCTCAATCCTCTGCTTCGACCTCATGGCCTCGACCTTTCATCCAGCCACTCGGTCCTCTCTCTATCATTCTCTCTTTGGCTCTCAGCCTCAGCTCCTTGGCTTATCAGCTTTCTTCTTTAGAATGTCCAATGCATACGTACATACATTCGTTCTCTACAGGCTCTATGAAATCATTCTTTTCCAACTGTCGGATCAGAACTAACGAATCATCCAGCCCAGCATCATTAGATGTTTCCACTTCCTCATGTTTAAGTTTTCCAACTTCCACACAAAAACGGTTCAGGAAATGGTTCACATCTTGCTTTCTCTGATTGGTCCAAATCGCACCACGTCAGATAGTCTTCACTCGGTCAAAAGGCATTCAACCTGTGTCGCATGTTGGTGAGACACTAACCGTGTCTCCCTGATGCCACAAAGCCCATATCATCTTTATCGCCAAGAGTCTTCACTATCGGCAAGACATTACACGAAGTCCAAAAAGCTATTGCTCAGACTTCCCCTTGTCGCCAAGACATCTTACCGAAGTTCCCAAGTCACATCGACCTCAGCATTCTCATCGGCGAGACAATCGCCATTTGATGAGACATCATACTGATGTTCAAAGGTCAATTTGAAATGTCCAATAGTCGGCAAGACATATCGCTTTCACTGAGACATTACTCTGAATTCTTCAAGTCACATCGAAGTGTTCATCAGTCGGCAAGACATACCGCTTTCACTGAGAGGTCATATCGATGTTCCAAGTTACCCCGAAGTCTTATGTCGGCCAGACATTCCATATTCGCTAAGACTCCATACTGAGCTCAGGAGTCATACCGAACACATCCCACCGCATTGGTGAGACAAACGCTCATCGCCAAGAATTCATACCGAAGCCTTACGTTACACCGACGACCCCTAACACTGTCGCCGAGACATCTCCCGGTCGCTGAGACTTCATGCCGATAGGAACAAGTCATACCGATTTCCACATCAGCCAGAAAGACCAAAGGTCATGCCAATATCGGCAAGACTTCCTATCATTGTTGAGACAACATTCTGACACATATGAGTTACACTGACGATTACAAGCAGATGCTATCGGCAAGACTTCACATATCGCCAAGACTTCATGCCAAAACCCTTGAGTTACTCTGAGTTTATACAGTCGCCATAGGTCACTCTGACATATGCTAGGCACCCGATAACAAACCCTTA
Source organism: Sequoia sempervirens (assembly GCA_007258455.2). Taxonomy (NCBI): domain Eukaryota; kingdom Viridiplantae; phylum Streptophyta; class Pinopsida; order Cupressales; family Cupressaceae; genus Sequoia; species Sequoia sempervirens. The sequence goes on from VDFB02333057.1 coordinate 16,557, forward strand.
TGTCGCCGAGACATTCCATATCGGTAAGAGATCTCACTGAGTCTCCATGTCATAGCGATAGGTCCATTCGGCAAGACTTAAACAAAGTCTCAGCGACCAGTGCAAACCACAGGGTTCCAAAGCTGCCAGTCAGCCAGACAAAAGGAATGTCACACCGACTTTTCTTTTCCAGGGGTTATAGCCTATGAGATTGAGGCACATATTCCAACAGTATTATTCTCTAGGCCGCAATGTACACTATAAGGCACAGAGCTTGATGACCTTCATGTTTATTTAGGTGTGGGAATTCAATCACACTATGTGCATGCAGCCTGTGGAATTTTTAGTGGAATCACTCTAGACCTACCCATGGGCACATGTGTACACATTGAGGCCAAGGTAGTTTGGTGACTTGTTGTACTGACGAGTTCAATTCAATATATTGCAATAGATTGAAGAGCTTGACTTTTCTGATATTCCTAAAGGTATGGAAGATGATGGAAACATCCTAGACCCTGCCTATGAAAGGAATAATGTTGCAAGATCTCCTCTACCAACCATCCAATGGTAACAAAAAGAGGTAACTTCGATTAGAGATAGGTTTCAACCAATTCTTGCTAACACAAATGTATGGTTAGAAGAAAAGGGAATTTGATTGAAATGCTTTCTCACTGGATCAAAGGAGGAATCATAAGATCCTACATGTAAGAAATCATAAATGAGGACAATGAACAAGGATGATGTACCTAGTTCCAACAAGCCTTCTAAGCCAAAGATCACGTTTGTTGTAAAAGGAAGTAATAAAAAGAGTAAAACAGTTGCAGAGGGGGCATCTATTGAGGGGCAAGAAGAATTTTCTTAAGAGGAAAGGCAATAAGAAGAGGAACAACATGAGGACTTGAACAAGTATCTCCTCATGAGAACATTCTAGAGGAACCACCTACCTCCTCTTCTCTAATTGTATCTACCCCTACTCCTCCTATGTCTTCACCAGTTTCTACCATTGCTCCTACCACGACCATTCCTACAATAACTATCAATGTTCCTTCAACTGTGTCAATCCAATCCATTCATTCATCCCCTTCATCGAGATCAATCTTTGATAGTTCCAACTATGGTTTGGATAATGTTTCAGGATCGCATATGTCTTTGCCTAGTTTATCATCACCTTCATTTGACATTACTTCTCAATCTGAATTAGAACAATTTATGTCTGAGTTTGTGCAAGTTTCTAATGTGGAAATTCCCATTGCTATTTTGACTGACATTGCTCCAATTATGACAACAACTTTTATGAATACAACGATGACAACTCAAGCCATGGTTTCCAATCCATAAGAGAGTTCTCCACTTCCACCTTGGCTCTCATCCCAAACACAAGGAATATAAACATTTACTAACGTACACTGTTGTAGTGGTAGTCAGTTCCGATTATGATCTCGAACAGGCATTATTTACACTATCTGAAACTTGCAAGTTGCTCCCAGTGTTTACTATATCACTGTCAATTTTTCCATTGTCTATCAAAGATAATGAAATTTGCTTTCAACTTGAATTACCCGTATTAAGAATTTCGAGAGCAATTATACAAATAATGTCAATTAGAGAACGAAAAATAATATTCTTAGAAAATGCAATTATAAGAAAAATATATAAAAAAAATCGCATTTTCTACAAGAAAAGTGTTAGCAACAGTATAGAAAAACAATAAATCTCCCCAACAGATGCCTAAAAAATCTGATACTACTCTGATATTCTACAATTCCAGATTGAGTTTACTCGATGACCTAACTCCTTGTCCCATTGATATCTAGGGAGACTAAGAAGGTATTGCGATGTGAGCTGTAATAAAATAATTCAGGATTATATTGTTATTGAAAACAGCTGATTTTTCCTACATTCTACTCACAAGATGACCATCCCTCGTAGGTACAGAAAATCAAGAGGCAGCAAATCTTAATGTTTCTTATCATTTTGTTTAAATACAGTATACAACTCACAAAGAAGGGACTGAGAATAAAATGGAGCAGAGAATTAAAGAACCAGACTTCTCCATCACATTGGAATTATGCTTCACTAATACAGCAGAAATAATCATTTTCCTCCGTAACAGTTATAAAAAAAAGGATTCTCAGTGAGCTAGGACGTGGTAAGTTTCATACAAAAATTTAAAGACATCGCTTGTCCAAAATTCACCGTTTTGCTTACATTCTCTTCTGTCACTCATTTCTTCGAACCGCAGCAGTAATGCTTCTGTGTCTGAGGTAGAAATTGTTACGATTTGCACCTTTGTGTTGGTCTGGATTAAGTGTTGTTGAACCATTGAGCAACCATATACTCTTATTTTCTGTAGTCCCTGAAGATTCAAATAACTTTCTGGAAGCATCTTCAATGCCTTACACTGCATTAGTATCAAGGTTGTAAGTGAAGACATGGCTCCTTCCTCCACCGCCGGCAACTCTTGTAGTTTGTGTAGTTGAACCAAAGAAAACACCTCCAGCTTCGGAAATGCTCCCCTCTCACCAAATTCTTTTGGTAACATCTTTAGGTTGCAGCAAGCAACGATATGAAGTTGGGTAAGACTCGCAATCTTATGCATGTCAGGTAATTGTGTTAACATTTTACAATTGCTGAATTCAATGTAGTTCAAATATTGAAATCGACTAAATGTGACTTCCACTTTGCATAGTTGAGGGCACCTTAACCAGAGCTTCCTCAGTTTCGACAATGCAATTATGTCATGTGGTAAGCTTTCCATCTTTGCTAGACTCAAGTACAAAGATTCCATTTGTTTCATTCTTGCTAATGTTCCTTCCTTAATTGTTTCCTCGCTGTTTTCAAGCTTCAAACTTTTGAGTTGTATTAAATTGCCCAAATCATTTATTGAGGGCGGATTTCTTCTGATCTTATTAGGACTGAATCTTATCCATGCATTTGCTGCACCAACTGCACCAAAGTGCTCCAGAGACGTAAGCTTTGAGATTCTATATGGTATACACTGTAAATATTTACAATCTAGAATGTCCAGGATTCTCAGAGAGGTAAGCTTATCAATTTTGGATGGCAGTTCCCTAATTCCAGATCCACCAAGATTGAGTGTCTGGAGATTCTTAAGAGCAGTAATAGAATTAGGCAGTCTCTTGATGGGGGTACTCTGTAGATTCAGGCAAACCAAATGTTTCAAGCATCCCAAGGTTTCAGGCAATGATGCGATGGATGTCTGTGGCAAATCCAGGACCCGGAGAGACGACATACTCCTCATTACCTGTTTTGGAATTTCTCTTAAGTAACGATTATCCCGAAGTAACAAAGAGCGGATACGGGGGCCTCTGAATGTATCAGCTACACTAGTCAGCCTGTTCTCCATCAACGACATTCTGGTGCATCTAGAGCAGTCGTTGGCTGGAAACTGCTCTAGACCTCTGCCCGCCTGAAACAAGCAGTTCTCTTCTCTTCCAGAAATCTGTCTGACCAAATCAAGGAGAATATCATGTATCCTGAAACAGACCACACTCCCATCTACATCTTTCCAAACTGCTTCAACAAGACAGCGGTCTGCTAATATATTTACATAAGTAGATGCAATTTTGAGCGGATTATGCCCTGTCACCAACCCTTCTCCAATCCATAAAATGCTCACACGTGGAGTGTACAAGATTTGGTCTTCCGTGAAGAGAGCTAGGTAGAGAAAGCACCGTTGCAAGGAAATGTCGATTTCAGCTAAAGCGTCATAGCTTAATCGCAGCCGACCGTGCAACGGCTCTGTAACCTGCTTGATGGCCTCTGCATTCTGCAGCTTCTTTAGCATGATTTCCCATTCTTCTGAATGGGTGATGCCTGCCATTGCCCTCCCGATTATTTTGATGGCTAAAGGAAGTCCCTGGCACTCCTTGCAAACGCTTCGAGCTATTTCTTCCTGTATGCCTGTTGGTAACTTTCCAGAATTGTGTGGAAAAGCATGAGAAAGAAACAATTGCCAGCTATCATTCTTCATCAACTCTTGTAGTTGGACGGTTGATGAAGCTGGAACTCCCATCTCTAAGAGTGCCCTGTTATTTCTGGAACTCACTATAATAACACTTAAGTCGTTGTTGGATTTGCAGGTGGAAGGCAGAGGGACGCCCAACTCCTCCAACAAGTGGGCACCTCTGTCCCAAACATCATCTAGAAACAGGGCAAATCTGTGTTTCCTCAATCTCTTATTTAACCATACTTTAATATCATCTTCACTCCATAACTGGTGGTTAAAACCCTCATTTGTTTGGAAGGCTATTTGGTTACCAAGATCATTTCTAAGTCCAGTGAAAAATGGAGTCTGTGAAACAGTAAGCCAGAGCAATAAACCACTACCAAAGAGATTTTGTACCTGGTTACTGTTGAAGAATCTTTTTAGGAGGAGCGTCTTCCCTGAGCCTCCCATACCCACCACGCCCATCCGAGACTCATTTTGCACTAACTCCTCAAGTCTTCTAAAGGCCGCATCTTGTCCCACAATAAGCAGCTCCCCTGTGAATTTCATGGATTCCCTCGTAGGCGCAACTGAGCTTGTTGCTGTCAGGATTTCCCTGCTGGAATATTGAAAATGCTTCTTCAACTGACCAAGCTGAGTCGTAATGCCAATCAATGCCGCGTTGTCTCGGTGTTCCTTGATGTTTGAAACAGTGCGACTGATTTTTTTGCTCTTTTTATACCGAGAAAACACATCATATCTTGGCATCGCTATTGTGCATTCTTGAACTATTTCAGTTGCTTGTTGGAGAAGTTCATCCAGCTTTTTGAGCCAATTATCAACAGCTGAAGGGATAAGTTCCTCGTCAAACTTATCGGAGCTCAGCGCGAATCGCTGACTGTGCAGGGCACAGTTAATATCTTGAAGACCGATTAAAAGCTCGTTGAGGGATTCCAACTCTTTACTGAACCGGACAGCAACGCTGATTTGAGAAAGGATCTCCTTGATTGCAATGTCGATCCCCAGACCTACAAGTCCTCCAATCAAAATACCAGACATGTTTTCTGGAAACAATGGACCAACAAAAATCTGCTTGAACAGCACAGAGATCTATTGATGTTGCTAACTGCGAGATCTGTTGTCGTTGCTGCAAGCGTGGAAATAAATGCAATGCAAACCCCAGTCCGGCACTACGAAAAAACTTTTGGATTGTCAAAATGTGGTGTGGCGGCGTCCAAATCGTTTAAGCACGCAGTCCAAGTAAAGACTTTTCGATCGTCCAAACGCAGTTCTGTCCATGATTTAAGTCTTCCCGTGATCAGAGTAGGTATAAACTCTTGTACTGCCAAACCTGAATGCCCCACGTTATCTTTGTTCGATGTTACAAAAACTAATATTTTAGTGAGTAGATGTTTCTTCCTTCTTTCCCAAGCTGACGACACAAGAATAAAAAAGAAATTGTTGTTAGGTCGCCAAGTTCTACAGGTCAAAATCGGCAGTTATGATCTGACACTTTTCGACCATGCTTTGGATCCCTAAGTTAAATTATGATTTTATTTAAAATATATATATTCTTGATATCCAAGATTTGAGATTGAATTATGGTTCCGAAGGTTGGGCCTACTAAATTTTGAGTAGGTAGTTACGTGTTTGAACATAATAACATTCATATATTTAGGCACTGGCTATGCAGGAGATAATTTGCACCGATGGCCATGCCCTTCGATGTCCATGCCATACGTACTTGCTGCTGCTGCTAACTGTCAATGATTAAATGCACGTACCATCGTTTTCAGAGCCTGGTTTTGGAAACTGCGTAGTTGTACATTGGTGGCAGACATCCTTCTCCGTGCTGCGTACTCTCACTGCAATGACTCGTTGTATAAGAGTTAAAATTTAAAAAGTATAACTTATGATTTTTTTGTTTTCAAATTTCATTATTAACTTTAATGTTTTTATTTGATAATTTATAATATAAAAAATAATATATAATAAATATAATAATAATATTTTAAAGATTAAATTTACATTATATAAAATATAAAAAATAAATTGACATTATATAAATATAATATATAATAAATAATTTTAAATATTTTGAAGATAAATACAAAATAAAATTTAAAATATTATTAAAAAAATTATATATTAAGTTTTTTGATAATAATTACTATATGTATTAATGCATAGATGCCCTGTGCATCTATTTAGTTCTTAGGTAAATGTTGAAACTAAAATATTTATTTTTATAGTAATTAGGTAGTTCTTAGGTAATAATTACATAAGTTCTTAGGTAAATGTTAAAACTAAAATATTTAGTTTTAAAGTAATTAGGTAGTTCCTACGTAATAATTACTATATGTAATAATTAAAATATTTATTGCAACTAACCTTTATTCATATGGATTGATTGAATGAATATGAGTGTTTTACTATAGGATGTTTATCAAAACTAATCCCCATTTCCAAATACACCATCCAAAACACCCCACTACCTCCACTTTGATAGGACGTTTTAATTTGATAATCACTCTTTTTTATGAGTGCAGTTTTATCAATTTAGATGTGAATGTAGAAGTGCATTTTCTAAATAGTTAGTATATTAGAATCAAAGTAGTAATTTTTTATTATTAAATCCATTCTAAAAATATATAATATATTGAAATCAATGCACACTATTATTTAAAAGTTATATATATATATTCAAAATTAAAATTACAATATATTGATTGAATAAATTTTAACAATTATAAATAACATATTATATTTTTTATTATGGATAATTCTTCTTAATCAAATATAACAATATCATATTAATTATAAATTCTTTAACTATAAATTTTAGTAAAAAGAATCTATATGTTGTAATAATATAGACTTATGTGTAGAGTGGACCAGTTGTAAGATATGGCACAAGTTGTAAGTTTGACGTCAATGAATCATGGTAAATATTTTAAGTGGTAATCAATCTTTGTTAAAGAAAAGCTTGATGCTTATATTATGATAAATGAGAATTAAGTTAAAAGATTTTTACTTACTCTATATAGAGAGATTGTTAAGTAAATTTTAAATGATAAAAAATTATATAATACAATTTTCTTTTAGAAAACAAAGGTATTTTTGACATTGAAAATATTATAGTTATATCTAATAATATTTTTTTAATAAATTTTATAGTTATTTAGATAAATTATAAAATAAATTTAAAAATTATGCTATTGTTGTTCTTCATTATATAGGAAAAATTATCAATAAATTATTTATGTTTTATAGGGATCCTTCTAATTGAACATTATGTGCACATTTTAATAATCTTGAAAAAATATTAGCAACATTATTTTTGTTATATAGAAGGAATTTATAATACTAACAAATTATCCATGGTTTATAGGGATCCTTCTAACCAAAGCTTATGAGTACTTTTCTATTTATAAAAATTGATAACATTTATTTTTATTACATATGGAGAGATTTTTAATATTATTAAACTATCTATAATTTATAAGGGTTCACTTAATCAAACATTATAATCATCTTTCAATAACCTTGAATAAACTCTTCTCTCTCCAATAACCTCTTGATCCCCATGCAAGCCCTTTAGAGGGGTTTTTATCATACATATAGCTACAAGTTAGCTTATTTTAACTTTAGTTAGGTTGAAAAAATATTTTTTTTCTTTTCTTTTGTAGATAATAGTCAAATATGTTTTGGTATATTCTACTTATAGGCATATAATTTTTCTGTGGAGTTATATGCATAGAATATTCATAACTACAAATTTAGATTTGTGTATAAGGTTCAAATTAATGAATTTTTAATACAATCTAGATTATTTTTATAATTTGTGAATTCGATCTAATTAAGTTTAAGAATGATCTAATATATATTTTTTATTTTATTTCTTACATGATTGAGAATAAGTGATTTTGAGTTAGTTCAAAAGTTATGGTCAAAGTAGTAGATAGCTAACTTTTGAATTCTAAAATCAACTTGTATCTTTATTTCTTTTAATTTCTATGATATGACCTATTGTAACTTGAAATTAGATTAATTCAATTTTATTTCTTGTTATGTTCCTTAAACCTAATTTTTCATACAAAGATGAATTGTATTTCCTTAAATTTAAATGAACCCAACACTCAAAACCTTCTAAAATTTTACCTTAAGGTTTTGAATTTTCTTATATTTATAATTTTTAGATTTGATATTTTTATTACTATGTCATTTATTCCAGATTTTATTAGAGTCTTGGGCTTTCATTATTTTATATATATCCCATCACCACCATCCCATCTTTTGATTGATTGAGTTTCATTATTATATCATTTACCATGGATCCTTACGAATTTTTATTTTGGGATTTCCCTCATGCATACATCATGGATTATGAGCTATTTTCATTCTTTCTTGATTCTCGTCCTTTTATCCTTAATTATTTTGCCTTATTTTATGACATAAATGATCCTACATGTTTCATGCATAAGATTGTAGAGTATTTGAGAAATTTTCCATCCTTATTAGACTTATGCATGCCTTCCCATCTATATTAGAGGATTTTACTTTATTTATCTCCATGACTCGTCATGATTCTTCATCTCATGAGATAAAAGATGGCGATACTTTAGTCCTAATCTCCCATAATACATATAGGTATATTCCTTCATATGGTGATGTTTCCTAGTAAGCATATATTATGTGCATCTCATCTCCCATAATATATCTAGGGATATTCCTTCATGTGGTGATATTTTCTAGTAAGCATATATTTTGTACATCTCAAAAAAAGTTTCCTTTTACCTCTATTGGTTTTCCTACATGTGTCTCTCTTTCTCTTTAATACACATGTTTTACCTTCATACAAGATTGGTATTCTTTCTTGTCATTCATGTTGCTCATGCTATATTGATGATATATTAAGTGACTATCATGGTGACAATTCTTTATTTTTTAATGATAATTCTCATGACTCTTATAAAAATGTTACACATAGTTATAGTTCTTCACATTTTGGTGTCCTTTCCTTGGGAGTCTCATAGACATGTCCATGCATATCATGATGTTATATGCCTTTTTTATAACAACGGTTTCTCCTTCAAATCCTTTTATGCCTTTATATGATATATATTTGTAACAACGGTTTCTCCTTCAAATCTGATTTACTCACCAATAATCAGAGGAGTACTAGCTGGTTTACAATCCTCCATGCCAAAAAATTTAAGCATTTCTTTTGCATACTTGATTTGTGCTATAAAAATACTTATCAGATTGTGTAATTTGCAAACCAAGAAAAAATTTGAGTTCTCCTAACATGGAAATTTCAAACTCATCTTGCATGTTTGTGGCAAATATTTTGCACATTACATCACTACTACCACCAAATATAATATCATCGACATAAACTACAACAATGATCATTTGGTTACCCTTACTCTCATTATCTATTTATATATTCAAGTTGAGAGGCCTTATACAATGACAGAGTCAACTCTTATATTTTTATATTTTTACACTTTCTTAGTAGATTATAAAGAAATGGGAAAATAAATATAGTTTTAAAAAATATTTTTAATAATAAATCATATTTATTTAGAGTTTACAATTTGTGGCATTGGTCTTTCCATCAATAAACATACATCATTCTTATCAATTGTACTCAAACAATTAAACTACATAAATTAAAAATGTCCATAAAAAATTCTAATCTATCTTTTCATGTAATTTCAATTTTATTTTTGAGATATTTATTAAAGCATTTAATATAACAATAGTTATGAACTATCATTATTTTAAATAATTAAAAATAAAATAAAGAATAGCTCAAAATTGTAACATTTAAAAAAATTAAAACATAAACAAAATTTGAGTGTGTAGTTTAAATTTTTTTTTTTCACGATGAAAACATTTATTTCCTTTCTCTTCCTCATCACTATTATACTAATTGAATTAAAAAATACTCTTACACTAATTTTCTTGTCATCCTCTCTCTAGGCTTATTCTAACCCTAGTCTTGTCCAAACCCTGTCATTGTTTTTTTTTTTCTTATTCCAACCCCAGTCTTGTCCAAACCCCTCATTTTTTTCTTCGTATCATCTATTTATATATTTAAGTTGTGAGGTGTTGTACAATATCACATCAAACAAATTGTTATATTTTCACACATTCTAAACATTATAATACGAAGAAATACAATTTAAAGAATATTCTAAAAATGTGTTTAGGATGAGCGATATGGTTAGGGTTCAATTTAGGATTATGTTTAAGATTAGCAATAGCATTAGGGTTGGAGTTAGCATGTATAAAATGGGTTAGGCTTAGAAATAGGGTGAGGGTAAGGATAAAGATTAGGGTTGGAGTTAAAATTAGGGATAGGGATAGGGATAGGGTTAGGGTTAGGGTTAGGATTAGGATTAGGATTAGGGTTGAAGTTGTGAATAAGTTTAGGGTTACAATTAGGGATGAGAATAGGGTTAGGGTTAGAGATAAAATTAGGATTAGGGTTATATACCTTATAATTTTTTTTTAAAACTATAAAATCTTAGTTATAAAAGTTTATTTATTTATTTATTTATATTATATAAATATTATTTACTATAACATATCATATTTTATTTTATATATAAGATATATGCTATTTATTTAATATAATTCAATAATAAATAATATATATTTATATAATAGGAGAATTTAAATTGAATGAATATCTAAACTATAATATATAATAAATATAATAATAATAACAACATTTTAAAAATTTAATTTACATTGCATAAAATATTAAAAATAATTTATATTATATCTTAGTTTTAACATTGAGCTAAAAACTAAAACTAAAACTAAAAAAATAAATAAAATAAGTGAAAATAGTTCTTTAAAGAAATATAAAATAACAAAAATAAAATAACTTTTAAATAAATAAAAATATTCTTTAAATAAAATAAAATAATCTAAAAGATTAAAATTTATGTATTATATATAATAAATAAAATAATTAAAATATTTTTACATTTTATATTAATTTTTCTTTATTTCTTAAATACAAAATAAAATCTAAAATATTATTAAAAAACAATTATTAAAAAAAAATATATAAAAAAAATTAACATTAGCTAAATCTTTAATTATTAATCTATCAAGTTAAATATATAAAAATTAATGTTAAAATTAAATATATAAAAATTAATGTTATAAATGAAAGTTAAAGAAAATTAAAAAAAACGTAAAGGACTGACGGACTGATCTGACGGGAGACACCGTACTGCACAACAGATGTCAGGGTACGTTAGAAAGAGGACCGACGAGGACGAGGACTGGCAGATACGGCAGCGGTGTCAGATGGATGGCAGCGGATGGGCATCCATGCCATGCGGTGCAAATTATCTCCGCAAACGATGGCTTATATATTTATGTGTTTGGAACACAATCACGTTTATAATTTTGTTTTGTAAGTATGTAATTTTATTTAATGTAGAATTTTGACTCTTATGATTGTGTGGTTTTCAAGATGATTATATCAATGAAATATATGGGTTTTATTTTAAAGTTGCATTTGTTTTAGTGGAAAAAGAAAGGTGTCTAGATTAATTAGCAAATTTATTTGGATCAATTTTTTTTTTATAAAATATTGAAACACAAATCAACAAAAGCATTATGTTTGACTAATGTCTACGGAGGAGAGTCAAGTTGTTTAGGTTATGTTCCTTTGTTGCAAAGAGGATTGATTGATAAAAATATGATTTGATTAATCTATGAAATGTAAATCATAATCTAATTAAATAAATATTACAATTTACAAAAAAAAATACAAATCAGGAAAGAGCAAACAGAGAAGAATCTATCATTAGAAATTGAAAGCCACTATCCAAGATGCAAGTGTGTTGAACACAAATGATAGCACATTGTGCTAAAGTCCTAATTGCGATGTATGGATTAGGTGTTAGTATGGAAACTTATGTGTTAATCTCCTTTGTCAACTCTTATTATTTCTTATCCCAAAATTGAACCTATGCAAGCACAAAGATGGAAAAGGGTTGTACTATATTGGAGTTTTTCTAGTCAAACCCCCATTTTTATCTTTCTAGGTCTCCACGAATAACCAAGTTGATATGTGTTATGAATCTTAAGTGCATGTCTAATATTGTGACAAGAAGTGACAAGTAAAATAATAATCAAAACCCTACTCAAGTGTGTTAGAGTGTCTATATGCCTCAAACAAGATATTACAAGATCCAACCCAAGAGAAATACTTTGCTCAAGGGAAACAAATCATAAAAATCACTTCACCTCAACGAAAAAAGGTGATCAAAGCTTGAATGTGAAAACCAATTGGAACCATAGCAAATCGCGATGAAAAGGCACGAGATGATTATCAATCAATAATCCCAACCATTATGTAACACTCATGGAGCTTCAACCAAGGTACCAAGAAAGAAAATAGTTGTAAATATTGTTCACAATTCAAGAGTATCTTTTCAAATTGCAGAGCTAAATGTTCATTCTAACAAGGCTTTGACGTAGAATTCATATTGTTGCTAACAATAAAAAAATTACAAGCTTAAATAGGAAGCAAGAGGGTGACCTTAGGTGAAGGTTGACATGTAAAATTTGAATTTTGGAGTCATTATGACATAAAGTTGAATGTCAAAGTCAAGGTCATTTTGCTCAAAGTAAAGGTCAACTTTTAAAAGTGTCTTCTCTTTTTGCATATAGAGTCTAGACTCTAGTATGTCGCATCACCTAGGCAAAAGCAATTGATAAAAGGTCTCATGACCTAGGAATTAACCACAACTTTAGCATTGACCAAGGTTTTGGTATAGCATCAACGATAAGGGTTTTAGGGCAACACAAAGCATTTCTCTTGAGTTGGAGATAAGATCAAGGCAAAAAATAGTCATAAAATGGAAATTAGGGGAACGGATACTAAAGAAAGAACCAAATAAAGCATTAAATTATGCTTGTGTCATCATGTTACACAATTTACAACACTACATTTAGCACTCACTTTAGTAGATGTATGACACTACATGCATATGCAAGCTAAAGTACAGGAAAGCAAATAAACATGTAAAGGATACCCAAAAGGATTGTAGGGGACACAAAACATTATCAAGTGAGAGAAAGAAGCCTCCAATGTAGGAACCTTCAATACCATAGTGTTTAAAATAACATCTTGAAAAACCACTTTGTCAAAAAGCCAAAATCATCCTGCAGGAAAACAAGATGTGATTGTCTAAAAAATTTAAGGAGAATGAGAATGTGATCTAGGATGAAACTCAAGGGTAGATATATATCCCCCTATTTCTACATTCTTTCATGGATGTAGAAACAAGGTAGTGATCTTCCTTTGTGGATTTTTAAAGGGTTGATTAAAATGCCTTTGGCAGGGTCATTTGATAAAACAACACTAGGATAAAAAAAAAATGAGGAAAGAAAATAAAACCAAGATTTCAATGCAACAAACAACATGAAAATAAAAGTTCATAGGCTCAAGTTATAAAGATTTAGATTAGGGGTGCTTTATAAAAAGGGTGAAAATTTTGAAAAAAATATAATATTTTTTATTTTTACTATTTTTTTGATAAATAATAAAAATTTACTTTTTACTATTCTTTTGACTTTTCAACTTCTAAGAATTTGAAGAGGTTTGAATAGCCCTAGGAGCAAAAATGTTGCATAGACAACCATGCTACCCACCCAAGCTATAGGTATTAAGGGACTATATAACAGGGCACCCAAGCCCATGATTTAAGTTGCATTTTGAATTTTGCATATAAATAAGATCATTTTTTATTGATTTTCATACCAAAATGAATCCTATTATGTGCTAGTGTCCAACTTGGGCACCGATATCTAGAAAGGGCGCTAACATCCAAAGGGTGCACTAGCATCTGAATCAAGCATTGGGTTCTAGGATGCACTTTTGTCCTATTGGGTGCTATTGCCTTAAGGTTTTGGTCGAATCATGAAATTTTGAACTTGCTTTAGATTTCACAATGAGGAGAAACTGATAAAAAAATGATGCAATTGCAAGACTCTCCAAATATGTAAGAGCATGCAAGTGGCCATGTATATACGATGTTGTGTGGGAACACACAAGTGCTAACAACCACCAAGATTGGGTACCTCTAGGATGTGAGATTATGATGGGAATACATGATGCCCACAATGAGGTTCCACGATCTGATATTGATGGTGCTCATGGAGCATTGTGATACAGACATATCCACCTTCCATCTTTTGAAGGAGGATATGACAGTCACACTCGAGGATGTGTACTAGATCCTATGACAACCCATGTGAGGTGAGGTTGTGAGGATCGAGGATCACCGACCTAGCCATATTTTTTGTCTCAGCCTATGTCATGCTAGAGGACATCATCAGGAACATCTACATGCACTAGTTGGTACATGGTGTCATGGTCACACCAATTATGCATTTCATCATGGTCACTACCATCACTTTGGTGGTAGCACCAGATGGACAAGGCTCACACCTACATGTGGGCCTCGTTCACACTATTTGAGAAATTGAGGGCTAGAGAACTATCTATGACTAGGGATAGAGCATGTTGGACCACCTGTATTTGTAAGGGAAAATAGGGCGCATGTAATGAAAACTCCAAATAGTAGTGCCTTCGGTAACTTTAATTTCAATCAGGTTGCCTCAAAGACACGTACTACTATGTCCTAAAGTGGAAATAGACAGTTTATTTCCCACATTAATCCTTTTGAGAAAAACACAAGTAAATTCAACAGAAAGCAACAACACAGATGAAAGATACTACGGAAAACATAACACAAAGATTTTACTTGGGGAAAACCCTTTCGGGTGAAAAACCCCACTCTCCAAAGTTTGAGCCATTGTATTATTCAGCAACAGAAAGTTACAATACAGTTTCAGGCTCTTAGCCTTTCAGAGATTACATCTTGTTCATTCTGGATACAACTAGTAGCAAAACTATCCCTGAGAGATCAACCAAAGCAATCATGATCATGAGAGATTCTAGCAGCTTAACTCTGCCTCTCAATCCTCTGCTTCGACCTCATGGCCTCGGCCTTTCAGCTAGCCACTCGGTCCTCTCTCTATTGTTCTCTCTCTGGCTCTCGACCTCAGCTCCTTGGCTTATCAACTCTCTTCTTTAGAAGGTCCAATGCATACGTATATACATTCATTCTCTGTAGGCTCTATGAAATCATTCTTTTCCAACTGTCGAATCAGAACTAACGAATCATCCAGCCCAACATCATTAGATGTTTCCACTTCCTCGTGTTTTAGTTTTCCAACTTCCACACAAAAATGGTTCAGAAAATGGTTCACATCTTGCTTTCTCTGATTGGTCCAAATTGCACCATGTCGGACAGTCTTCACTCGGTCAAAAGGAATTCAACCTGTGTTGCATGTCAGTGAGACACTAACCGTGTCTCCCTAATGCCACAGAGCCCATATCGTCTTTATCACCAAGAGTCTTCACTATTGGCGAGATGTTACACCAAGTCCAGAAAGCTATCGCTCAAACTTCCCCTTATCGCCAAGACATCTTACCGAAGTTCCCAAGTCACATCGACCTCAACATTCTCATCGACGAGACAATCGCCATTCGATGAGACATCATACCGATGTTCAAAGGTCACTCTGAAATGTCCAACAGTCGGCAAGACATATTGCTTTCGCTAAGACGTTACTCTGAAGTCTTCAAGTCACATCGAAGTGTTCATTAGTCGGCAAGACATACCGCTTTCTCTGAGAGGTCATATCAATGTTCCAAGTTACCTTGAAGTCTTCTATCGGCCAGACATTCCATATTCGCTAAGACTCCATACCGAGCTCAGGAGTCATACCGAACACATCCCACCGCATCAGTGAGACAAACGCTCATCACCAAGACTTCATACGGGTATGTGCAGGATCATCATGGAAAAAACAGGCCCTTAAGTGGCAAAAAATTCAAAAAAATCAAAGTTAGGCAACTTGACGTAAAAATTTGAATAAGTTATCTATATTATTTCAAAAATATGTAAGAATAGAATTTGTAGAAAATTGGATCTAGTTTTTAAAC
>VDFB02333059.1:0-17586 GCA_007258455.2 Sequoia sempervirens
CCGTAACCATCTCCAACTTGGAGGAAAGCTTGGTTCGTGTGTCTTCTCTGATGCCATCCATGAGCAGATTGTCCTAGTGAAGAAATTGAGGACCAATGAGTAGATTATTTAATTCTCTTGGTCTACGCAATGTTTTCTAGCCCTTGCCAGTTACCTTCATTCATTCAAAGCTGAGAGAAATTGATGTTATTGGATACAGTGCTTAGATGAGCTCCTTCACATAGTCTGATAATCTAAATTTTTAAAATCTCCCCGAAACCATAGGCAAAATTATCACAGCTGCAACGTTAGACTTGCAAAAGTGTAGTAAATTAAATAGTTCCTCTGAAACCCTTGGCAGCCTGTTACTGTCACAGCAATTAGAGTTGAAACATTGTACAAAATTAAATAAATGATAATTAAATAGTCTCCCCGGCATCTTTGGTAACCACCACAGCGACTGTTATTAAATTTAATAACCTTTCTGTTTTCATTGACAACTGGTGGCTGTAGCACAATTAAACTTGGTAGGGTGTATAGATTTAAATAAACTCTCTTATTTCCTTTTAACATCTCAACTGTTGCAGATGCTTTAGGTCAAGTGGTAAGCCTTAAACACAGATAAAATCTTGGTCTTTGATTGGGGTGCAATAATTCCTTTCCTTGTAATATATATATATATATATATATATATATATATATATATATATACTCATATTACAATTTACACCTCACGAAAGTTATCATTGTGAGTATAATTTACATTATAGTTTACTATAAAAATAAAAATAAAAAAAATTGATTTAAGCGGCTTTGTCAAGATAGTAATCCTAGCGTGATAGGTAAACTGTATTATTAATTTTTGGACATGGAAAACACGCTGCTTCAAATTTAAATTCTCTTGTATAATGGATATAAATAATCTAGATCACATGATAATGTTAAGTTTTGACTATTATTAGTGTTTAGCTGATGTACTTGAAAATGTAACCAATAAAGAGTAGTCGTCATGGCTAGGGTTGTGTTAAACCTTAGACAGGCTAGCATTGTTTAATATTTTAAAAGCATAGATTATTGGTATTACACAATTATGGCAGTCATCAATCTGATAACCATTAGAAAGGAAAGGTATATTTCACCTCCATTGGCATGTTATCTATAAGCTTTGAAAAGCTTCTATAAATTATGAGTAAATAAATGGATGTAATAAGGAACCTATGAATTGCAAGTGTGTTAGAAAGCTTCTTTAGTTTATGAGATATTTGACAAGTCTGAATTCATAAATAAATAAAGAAATAATTAATGAGCTCTAGTTGGTATTGAACATTCCCTCTTTCAAGTAGTTGATTTATAATTTCTCTTTCAAGTATAAATATTTAGATATAGATTGGGTATTAATTATGTGAGGGATACCTAGATTCTTGTATTGGCAATATTTAGTATTTTTTTATGGGTAGCTTTGGAGTAATAGATATCTTCCTCTTTTATTTGGAATAAATAGGTACTTATTAAGTTTTAGTCAAGTGGGTGAATTAAAGTAAAATATGAATCGAGTGTTAGAATGTTCTGTAAGATAGTGAGTTAAGTAAAAGTGTAATTTTATGTTAGGTAAATAATTAAAGTGAAAATGGTTATTTTGATAGGTTGCTTAGTCAAATATTATTTAACAAAAGATTCTAACGGAATAAACGTTATTGAATTAGGTATTTAATTTTGTTGTAGATAAATGAACTGTGTATTTAGTTAAAGTAAATCGATTTATATGGTAAATTAAGTTTTAGGGTTCACTAAAGGAGATAAGTGATTCTACATTTACATAGTTTCTTTTACTTGAAGGTAAATGATAAAGTTATTGTTAAGTGAGGATAAATCCCAGGTTCATAGGTTAATTAATTTAAATGATACTGATTAAATGTTAAATGGGTTTAATTACCTTTTTGTTATCTAATGAGTCTATGAATGATAATTATTTGTCAAAACTACTATGTGAAATAATTCATTAGTATCGTCACCTTAGTATTATAATAAAGTTGTAATTTATAGAATTGTCATCTTAGTATTACATTTTAAAGTTATAATTAGGATTCGTATTAAACAGTTGATGGAGTTGGTTATCTTATAGATGATATAGTTATTTTAAATATAATTATTTGTAGTAAATACTCTCTTAATTAAATTAAGTGGATATGTTAAAATAAGTGGTAAGAACGTTGAAATAATGCTTAAATTAAAGGAAGGTCTTTATGGTTATAATGTGTGAGTAAATGTGTTTTAAACAAGTGTTTTGATTACTGGTTTACGTGATATTTAATTGTTTTAAGTTGGTTGTTATTTATGGGATATTTATGGAGATGTCTCGATGGCCTGTTCATTGCAAGTGTTTTAAGATAGTGTTCTTCAAGGTTGATGTGTTTGATGGTTTCCTTGTATGGAATTATGTGTGTAAAATGGGAACCCGTATTATTGTTCATGATTGTTTTAATTTTGGAAGAGTATGCTTGAGAGTTAGTGTCTTGTGGCTTATAACATCAGATTATATCTTCATTCACAATATTGTGATATCCTTAAATGTTGGAAATGATTGATCTTTAAAATAATGTTCTTATTAGATTGCTTCGAGTTACTTCTTATTGAATGAATGGTTATATTGTATTTGAATGTGTGGTTCATGGATTGTTTTGATAGACCCTTTCAATGTGACTTTTCCTGAGTTGATTTTTGAGTTGGAGATTTTCTCTCATTTTATTTATGTTGCTATTGGTTGGGAACTAGTATGTGTTCTTTTGTTCTTTACCTTAGTGGCAAATTGGTTAATGTTAACTTTGTCATGATTGATGGTTCTACTTGATGAGTCAAATTGAAAAGTTCTTTGAATTATGGGTATTCCAAGAGGAGAAAATAGAGGTTTCCCTTGGATTCTCGATTTAGTTCGTATCGAAGTTGTTGGTGTTGTTGAGTGGAGTTGTTGATCTTATTTTGGTGTATTTGCTCATTATATTTATATTGGAAATAGTTCTTTGAGGTCTTGCAATTATTGCTGTCAGTTCTTTGATGGGGAAACCTTAGTGTAACTTTATGAGAATCTTCCAGAGTTTTATTTTACTATTGGTTAATGTTCCTCCTTTTATGTGCCCTTGTTGTGGCAAGTGTTTTGGTTTCATGTTTTTTGAAAGGGTTGTACGGGAATCATGGAGATTTTGATTATGTATTTACAGCAAGATGGGTAATGCTTTGCATGCTTCTTTGTTGTGATCTAATGTACTTGTTATGTTGTACAACCCTTGGATTTTGGTTTTATGTTTTGAGTGTCTAGAGAGAGAGAGTGGCTCTAAGTGGGTGGGCGGCGCACAAAGGGGTGCCAGGATAGCCCTCGTTAGAGTGAATTTAATAAGTGATAATTTAAATAATTAACTAGGGGTGGGTAGAATCACATTAAAAAGATAATTGATGCCTCATCCGCCTTTTAGTGCTATCACAGGCTAAAGGGGATTGAGAAGGTCGTGGTTGGCAAGATCATTACCTTGTCTTCATGAAAGGTTAACGATTCTGCATGAGCAACCCTATGGAGCGACTCCTTGAGATAGGTAGTCTGGATAACCATAGATGGAGGCAGCTCCTAGCACTCAAATTGTCTCGATAATTCGTCAGTAGACAGAGGCGGCACCTTGCGATAGGTAGTCTGGAGAATCCATGTGAAGCCATGCGATGACACTCTCGTCTAACACTCCTTATTATGTTGCTTCTTTGGAAATCCTCTAGAAGTGGTCCTTTGTCTTGAATTGATGAAACATAATTGTTTGAAATGATTTATGATTTTACCCTATTTTATCTATGGTGTATTTTGTGGTCCTGTATAAATCTTGTGGATGTTTGGGTTTTGACCTTGTATTCTTATGGTACTGTGATATGATGTTATTGTATTGTATCATTGCGATTGAAATTGTGATATGTTTATTAATTCAACGATTTACCAAGTGTTTTATGATCTTCATGGATTACTTGTTCTGATCATTGCTTTAGGTTATATGATGAGTTTTGACTCTTGGATGGATTGGATTGTGTCATTATGAATTCGAGTGTTATGATACTTTTGTATGACGTTGAGTCTTGTAGTTCTTTGTTGGATGTTCTTGGATTTGAGAGTCTCTTTCTTGATGGCTCTAGCAGGTGGAGTCTTTGGACTCCACATGAGTCAGTGGAGCGATGCTAAGCACCCCATTGGGTCCACAGTCGAGGATCGAGAGGTGTGGATTGGTGCTGTTGCGGCAACTCCAGAGTTGTATTTATCTTGGAACTAGTTATGATATTGTGCATCATGTTATCTTGTTGTATGGTTTCCGTTCATGATTGGAAACACTTTTGTATCATTGTACTTCTTGAACATTGTATTGTAATGTAATATTAGCCATGGCAATTGGTTTTCAATGTGTTATGTTAAACATGCATATGTTGTATTTATGTGCAGATGGCTTTTTATCAATGAATTTTCATATGTGTTATATTTGTTATTTTTTACTTTATATCTTGGATTCTATTCTTTATTGATGTTGTATGGATCTAAGTCGCGTAATGACTCTTCGTGTACCCCAAGGGATGTATGTGTTAATGAATCTATGAAATTCGTGTTATGACTTGATGTGTATTACATGTATGTTATGGTTACTTAAAAAAAAATATTGCTGTAATTATTGTGTAATTGTCCTTTGGGGTTCGCACGGCGGTGTGTTACAACATTGGTATTAGAGCATAGGTTCATACACTGGACACTATTTGTGCTCACTATGTAACCTTGCGCTTAGACCCGTGCGTCTTGAGTTTCACTTTTCTGTTGTCATTGTTGTGAACCTGAGTTTCTTCTGTTAACCGGTATTGGGTCAATGGTGCAGGAAACCGATTGAAAGGATAGGACCCACGGTGTAGTGCGCAATGCACTGATATCCTTTCTGTCGGGGATGCTCTATGGACCCTTGAGTTTTAGTGTGATGTGTTTCTTGATGATGTGTTTTATGTGTATGAATATGTCAAGTGTGTGTGAAATCTGCAATTTTGTTGTCTTTGAGTGATGAATTATGTTTTCTTGAATCTGTGAAGGTGTAAAATTTTGCCTTTTTGTTGAAATTGATGGGGGATTTGGTGTGGAATAATGGTTAACGTGGAGTTCTTTGGGTGAAAATTATGAGTTTTAACGAAAATATGAGGTTTGGTGGATAATTATTCTATGATTTTTAGCAGAATATAGTATCTTGAGGTTAAAATGCAACTTGAATTATTGGTACTAATGTGCAATGTTCTATGTTAGCTTTTGATTTACAGGAGCTTGGCTTCAGAAAGCATAGTGACGAAGGTAATGTAATTGTAATATGTAGGTATAGGTACTTATAATGTCAAGTAGTAATTCATTGTGATATAGTAGATGGATTAGGTTTATGGTTAGCATCCTTATGAGAATATTGTTTAACTAGTAAGAAGCAAACTATTTATGAGTTATTAGAATTGTTTTGACTATTATGTGTGGTTAGTGGGAGGGACAGTGTGGTATCACTCGCTCGCGAGTGCCCTACTATGCTGGGATTTCCTCTCACGATGTATTTGTGATATATATGTATCGTGCACAACGTTTGTTTTCATGCAAGATTGCAGGAAGTAAGTCTTGATTCCACCTACATTGTCAGGACTGGGCGAGCATCATAAACACCCAATGGGCTTGACGTTTAACATAGGAGCTGAAAAGAAAGTTTCCTCGACTTAGTTTGTCCACTCCATCCCAGTGTTTGGAAAATTAGTTTGGTTGCTACCCCGTTACTATTATCATTTTGGTATCATTTCCTTATTTTGGTTTGTTTAATTTTCGTTTCTTACTTGATGATGTTTAATTGATGATTTGACTTGTGGTATTGATGTGCTTATGTTTATTAATATTATTGTTAGTTTATGGTTTGTGCTTGAGCTCAACTTCCAGGAGTAAGTTGAAGCCTAGGGGGGGAGGATGTAGTGCCCTCCGTTTTGATCATCATTGATGTTAAGTAAGTTGTTGATTGGTAATGTCATGATGAGGTGGTGATTTTATTATTTAATTTAATTTTAAGATGATGAGATAACACTAATAATACACTTGGAGTTGATTAATAAAGTTAATTTAATTATAAGGTTACTTGTTTGGAATTAAATAAATAATTAAGATTCAATAATAAACGTTAATTTAATTATCCTTGGAAGTTAGTTATTGAAAGTAATCGAATTTGATGAGGAAAAGTAATTATCATTTAATGATTAAATTCAATTAATAAATCTAAAAGTAAGAAAATATTAGAGAGGAATAAATATTAAAATTGTATTTAAGATTAAATAATTAAGGTGAAAGTATTTATCAAAATAAATATATTTTATTGTAACTAAAAGAAAGATTAAATTATTAAATATTTATTAAATATTTAGTAGATGATCTATTTGGTTCATCTATTAAAGAATCAATTATAAAATAATAAATAAGGGTTGTGGCGGGCACTTAATCGTAACTGTCGGAAGTTGAACGGTTTTCTCGTTGGGAGTGGAACAGACTCCGGGAAACAAATTATTAAACATTAAAATTTTCTTTTTACCGGACATTGGAGGGAGTTCTCCATATAATCAAATCTGAGACTGGCTTCCCCGATGAAAATATTTGGTGGATTTCCTGCGGTGTTGCTAGGAAGATTGCATGGCATCGTCTTAGCCAGGTTCCTTTCTATCTTTGATCTTCCACTTTCTTTGATTATTTCGGTTAGGCACTTTCAGCAGTATATCGCCCTAAATGCTCTGGCAGTTTTCATTAGGCAATGTAAATGCTCTTGATATTGTTTTTTTTTAAATTGGAGAAATTATGTATATCTTTTACTCATATCTATTACCGGCCTTAATAAACATCAGATCTTGAGTCTAAATCTTACAAACATCTTGCTCTGGAAACATATAAGTACGGGAATCATTTCATATTCTTGAACATAATAGGAAGTTTAGAGGTTTTAAATAATCTCTCTGATTTCACTATCATTCTGTCTCAACTGCAGCGCTTCATCTTAATTGGGAATTTTAAAATAAAACAAAATTGCATAATCTGCTTGTTTCCTCTGTCATCTGTCGCAGTTCCAGCACTTGAAAATAAAATATCTGTCATAGTATAAATAACTTCCCTGAATCCTCAGCAGCCTTCTCCGCCGCACACTTGAACTCAATAGGAAGTTTTAAGATTTAATTAACCCGTTTGATCCTTCTGGTAATTTATCACAATTGCAGCAATTGAAAATAAAATATCGTCAATGTACTAACATAATAGAGTGTTTATCGTTGACCGTGGTGAAGTTTAATTTCCAAACTTCAAACTTGAGCACGTTCTGGAAACTCGCCACCAAACAGAAATGCGCCAAGTTCAAAAAAGAAGAAAAAGAAAAAAAGTTGTACATTATTTCTCCTGCTCATTAGTCATGTATTTGCACCTCACCTTTCTCCTTCTCTTTAGTTTTGTGGATAATATTCGGGATTTGATAATAATGCAAGTAAATGGCGATAATTCCAAATTCCAAAATTCACTTTCTAATAAATGGCATCTCACATTTTTACAACCGTAGCCATCTCCAACTTGGAGGAAAGCTTGGTTCATGTGTCTTCTCTGATGCCGTCCATGAGCAGATTGTCCTAGTGAAGAAATTGAGGACCAATGAGTAGATTATTTAATTCTCTTGGTCTGCACAATGTTTTCTAGCCCTTGCCAGTTACCTCAATTCAGTCGAAGCTGTGAGAAATTGATGTTATTGGATACAGTGCTTAGATGAGCTCCTTCACATAGTCTGGTAATCTAAATTTTTAAAATCTCCCCGAAACCATAGGCAAAATTATCATAGCTACAACATTAGACTTGCAAAAGTGTAGTAAATTAAATAGTTCCTCTGAAACCCTTGGCAGCCTGTTACTGTCACAGCAATTAGAGTTGAAACATTGTACAAAATTAAATAAATGATAATTAAATAGTCTCCTTGGCATCTTTGGTAACCACCACAGTGGCAGCTATTAAATTTAATAACCTTTCTATTTTCATTGGCAACCGGTGGCTGTAGTGCAATTTAACTTGGTAGGGTGTATAGATTTAAATAAACTCTCTTATTTCATACCAATCTGTCTCAACTGTTGCAGATGCTTTAAGTCAAGTGGTAAGCCTTAAACATAGATAAAATCTTGGTCTTTGATTGGGGTGCAATAATTCCTTTCCGTGTAATATATATATATATATATATATATATATATATATATATATATACTCATATTACAATTTACACCTCACAAAAGTTATCATTGTGAGTATAATTTACATTATAGTTTACTATAAAAAAGATATAAAAAAAAAAATTGATTTAAGTGGCTTTGTCAAGATAGTAATCCTAGCGTGATAGGTAAACTGTATTATTAATTTTTGGACATGGAAAACATGTTGCTTCAAATTTAAATTCTCTTGTATAATGGATATTAACAATCTAGGTCACATGATAATGTTAAGTTTTGACTATTATTAGTGTTTAGCTAATGTACTTGAAAATGTAACCAATAAAGAGTAGTCGTCATGGCTAGGGTTGTGTTAAACCTTAGATAGGCTAGCATTGTTTAATATTTTAAAAGAATAGATTATTGGTATTACACAATTATAGTAGTCATCAATCTGATAACCATTAGAAAGGAAAGGTTTATTTCACCTCCATTGGCATGTTATCTATAAGCTTTGAAAAGCTTCTATAAATTATGAGTAAATAAATGGATGTAATAAGGAACCTATGAATTGCAAGTGTGTTAGAAAGCTTCTTTAGTTTATGAGATATTTGACAAGTCTGAATTCATAAATAAATAAAGAAATAATTAATGAGCTCTAGTTGGTATTGAACATTCCCTCTTTCAAGTAGTTGATTTATAATTTCTCTTTCAAGTATAAATATTTAGATATAGATTGGGTATTAATTATGTGAGGGATACCTAGATTCTTGTATTGGCAATATTTAGTATTTTTATGGGTAGCTTTGGAGTAATAGATATCTTCCTCTTTTATTTGGAATAAATAGGTACTTATTAAGTTTTAGTCAAGTGGATGAATTAAAGTAAAATATGAATCGAGTGTTAGAATGTTCTGTAAGATAGTGAGTTAAGTAAAAGTGTAATTTTATTTTAGGTAAATAATTAAAGTGAAAATGGTTATTTCGATAGGTTGCTTAGTAAAATATTATTTAACAAAAGATTCTAACGGAATAAACGTTATTGAATTAGGTATTTAATTTTGTTGTAGATAAATGAACTGTGTATTTAGTTAAAGTAAATCGATTTATATGGTAAATTAAGTTTTAGGGTTCACTAAAGGAGATAAGTGATTCTACATTTACATAGTTTCTTTTACTTGAAGGTTAAATGATAAAGTTAATTTTAAGTGAGGATAAATCCCAGGTTCATAGGTTAATTAATTTAAATGATACTGATTAAAATGTTAAATGGTTTTAATTACTTTTTTGTTATCTAATGAGTCTGTGAATAATAATTATTTATCAAACTACTATGTGAAATAATTTATTAGGGCCATCACCATAGTATTATAATAAAGTTGTAAATTATAGAATTGTCATCTTAGTATTATATTTTAAAGTTATAATTAGAATTCGTATTAAACTTGATGGAGTTGGTTATCTTATAAATGATATAGTTATTTTTAAATATAATTATTTGTAGTAAATACTCTCTTAATTTAAATTAAGTGGATATATTAAAATAAGTGGTAAAAATGTTGAAATAATGCTTAAATTAAAGGAAGGTCTTTATGGTTATAATGTGTGAGTAAATGTGTTTTAAACAAAGTGTTTTGATTACTGGTTTAAGTGATATTTAATTGTTTTAAGTTGGGTGTTATTTATGGGATATTTATGGAGATGTCTTGATGGCCTGTTCATTGTAAGTGTTTTAGGATAGTGTTCTTCAAGGTTGATGTGTTTGATGGTTTCCTTGTATGGAATTATGTGTGTAAAATGGGAACCCGTATTATTGTTCATGATGGTTTTAATTTGTGTTTGGAAGAGTATGCTTGAGAATTAGTGTCTTATGGCTTATAACCATCAGATTATATCTTCACTTTGCAATATTGTGATATCCTTAAATGATTGGAAATGATTGATCTTTAAAATAATGTTCTTATTAAGGTTGTAGTTTACTTCTTATTGAATGAATGGATTTATTATTAGAATCGTGGTTTTATGGATTCTTTGATGTGACTTTTCATGAGTTGATTTTGAGTTGGGAATTTTCTCTCAATTGATGTATGTTGTTATTCGTTGGGAACCCATATGTTTTCTTTTTGTGCTTTACTCTAAGTGGTAAATCAGTTAGTGTTGTCTTTGTCATGATTAACGGTACTACTTGAGTTGTTGATGAGTCAAACTTGGAAAGTTCTTTGAATTATTGGTATTCCGAGAGGAGAACATAGAGGTTTCCCTTGGATTCTCGAATTAGTTCGTATCGAAGTTGTTGATGTTGTTATTGGAGTTGTTGATCTTATTTTGATGTATTCTCTCGCTATATTTGAATCGCATTTGGTTCTTCAAGGTTTTGCTTTTATTGTTGTCATATTTTCATGGGGAAACCCTCGTGTAACTTTATGAGAATCTTCTGGAGGTTTATTTTACTATTGGTTAATGTTCCTCCTTTCATGTGCCTTGATTTTTTTTGAATTTAAAAGGGTTGTACATGAATCGTTGAGATTTTGATTATGTATTTATGGAAAGTTGGGTAATGCCTTGCATGCTTCTCTGTTGTGATCTAATGTACTTGTTATGTTGTACAACCCTTAGTTTAGTTTTATGTTTTG
Source organism: Sequoia sempervirens (assembly GCA_007258455.2). Lineage (NCBI taxonomy): Eukaryota > Viridiplantae > Streptophyta > Pinopsida > Cupressales > Cupressaceae > Sequoia > Sequoia sempervirens. The sequence goes on from VDFB02333059.1 coordinate 10,844, forward strand.
AGTGTCTAGAGAGAGTGTCTCTAGAGAGTGGGTGAGTAAGTACACAAAAGGGGCACTAGGATAGCCCTCGTTAGAGTGTGATTAATAAGTGAAAACCTAAGTAATTAACTAGGGGGTGGGTAGAATCACATTAAAAAGATAATTGATGCCTCATCCGCCTTTTTGTGCTATCATAGGCTAAAGGGGATTGAGAGACCATGGTTGTAAGATCGTTACTGTCTTCATGAAGGTTAGCGATTCGGATGAGCAACCCTATGGGCGGCTCCTTGAGATGGGTAGTCACGGATAACCATAGATGGAGGCAGCTCTAGCACTTGGTTATGGATAATTCTTGATGGTAATTTTATAGATAGGTAGTCTGGAGAATCCATGTTAAGCCATCGCGATGACACTCTCCTCTAACACTCCTTATTATGTTGCTTCTTTGGAAATCCTCTGGAAGTGGTTCTTTGTCTTGAATTGATGGAACATAGTTGTTTGAATTGATTTATGGTTTTACCCTATTTTATCTATGGTGTATTTTGTGGTCTTGTATAAATCTTGTGGATGTTTGGGTTTTAACCTTGTACTCTTATGGTACTGTGATATGATGTTATTGTATTGTATCATTGCGATTCAGAATTGTGATATGTTTATTAATTCAGCTTGATTTGGAAGTGTTTTATGATCTTCCTTTGGATTACTTGTTTACTGGCCATTGCTTTGAGTTATATGATGAGTTTTTTTGACTCTTGGATGTGGTTGGATTGTGTCATTGTAATTTCTGAGTGTTATGATACTTTTGTATGACGTTGAGTCTTGTGGTTCTCTATTGGATGTTCTTGGTTGAGGTCTCTTTCTTGTTAGCTCCTAGCACGAGGGGTGGGTCTTCGGACTCACATGGTCAGGTGGAATGTGCTAAGAACCCCGTTGGGTCCCCAGTCGAGGATCGAGAGGTGTGGATTGGTGCTGTTGCGGTAACTCCAGAATTGTATTTATCTTGGAACCAGTTATGATATTGTGCATCATGTTATCTTGTTGTATGGTTTCCGTTCATGATTGGAAACACTTTTGTATCATTGTACTTCTTGAACATTGTACTGTAATGTAATATTAGCCATGGCAGTTGGTTTTCAATGTGTTGTGTTAATCATGCATATGTTGTATTTATGTGAAGATGGCTTTTTATCAATGAATTTTCATATGTGTGTTATATTTGTTATCGTTTACTTTATATCTTTGGATTCTATTCTTTATTGATGTTGTATGGATCTAAGTTGCGTAATGACTCTTCGTGTACCCCAAGGGATGTATGTGTTAATGAATCTATGAAATTAGTGTTATGACTTCATGTGTATTACATGTATGTTATGGTTACTTAAAAAAAATTGTGCTATAATTATTGTGTTATTGTCCTTTGGGGTTCGCATGGCGGGGCGTTACAACATTGGTATCAGAGCATAGGTTCATACACTAGGCACTGTGTGCTCACTATGTAACCTTGCGCTTAGACCCGTGCATCTTGAGTTTCACTTTTCTGTTGTCATTGTTGTGAACCTGAGTCTCTTATGTTAACCAGTGTCAGGTCGATGGTGCAGGAAACCGATTGAAAGGATAGGACCCACGGTGTAGTGCGCAATGCACCGATATCCTTTCTGTCGGGATGCTCTATGGACCCTTGAGTTTTAGTGTGATGTGTTTCTTGGTGATGTGTTTTATGTGTGTGAATATGTCAAGTGTGTGTGAAATCTACAATTTTGTTGTCTTTGAGTGATGAATTATGTTTTCTTGAATCTGTGAAGGTGTAAATTTTTTGCCTTTTTGTTGAAATTGATGTGGGATTTGGTGTGGAATAATGGTTAACGTGGAGTTCGTCGGGTGAAAATTATGAGTTTTAACAAAAATATGAGGTTTGGTGGATAATTATTCTATGATTTTTAGCAGAATATAGTATCTTGAGGTTAAAATGCAACTTGAATTATTGGTACTAATGTGCAATGTTCTATGTTAGCTTTTGATTTATAGGAACTTGGCTTCAGAAAGCATAGTGACGAAGGTAATGTAATTGTAATATGTAGGTATAGGGTACTTATAATGTCAAGTAGTAATTCATTGTGATATAGTAGATGGATTAGGTTTATGGTTAGCATCCTTATGAGAATATTGTTTAACTAGTAAGAAGCAAACTATTTACGAGTTATTAGAATTGTTTTGACTATTATGTGTGGTTAGTGGGAGGGACAGTGTGGTATCACTCGCTCGCGAGTGCCCTACTATGCTGGGATTTCCTCTCACGATGTATTTGTGAAATATATGTACCGTGCACAACGTTTGTTTTCATGCAGGATTGCAGGAAGTAAGTCTCGATTCCACCTGCATTGTCAGGACTGGGCGAGCATCATAAACACCCAATGGGCTTGACGTTGAACATAGGAGCTGACAAGAAAGTTTCCTCGACTTAGTTTGTCCACTTCGTCCTAGTGGTTGGAAAATTAGTTTGGTTGCCACCCCGTTACTATTATCATTTTGGTATCATTTCCTTATTTTGGTTTGTTTAATTTTCGTTGCTTACTTGATGATGTTTAATTGATGATTTGATTTGTGGTGTTGATGTGCATATGTTTTTGTTTGTACTTGAGCTCAACTTCCAGGAGTAAGTTGAAGCCTAGGGGGGGAGGATGTAGTGCCCTCCGTTTCGGTCGTCGTTGATGTTAAGTAAGTTGTTGTTGGTAATGTCATGATGATGTGGTGATTTGATTATTTAATTTAATTTTAAGGTTATGAGGTAACACTAATAATATGTTTGGATTTGATTAATAAAATTAATTTAATTATAAGGTTACCTGTTTCATTTGGAATTAAATAAAGAATTAGATTCAATGATAAACGTCAATTTAATTATCGTTGGGAGTTAGTTATTTAAAATAATCAGATTAAATGAGGAAAGGTAATTATCATTTAATGATTAAATTCAATTAATAAATTTAAAAGTGATAAAATATTAAGAGGATTAAATATTAAAATTGTACTTAAGTTTAAATAAATTATGGTAAAAATATTTATTGAATTATATTTTAATTAAAAGTTAATTATTTATGAAAATTTGTTTTAGTTAAAATTTAGAGTTAAGTGGAAGTAATTTAAAATAAAATAAGTTATTGGTTGAAATTAAATAAAATAAATACATAAAGTAATGATTAATTAAAGTGAGAAAATATTAGAAAGGATTAAATATTAAAATTTTACTTAAGTTTGAATGAAGGTAAAAATGAGAAAAGCCAGTAAAAGTTGGTACCTAATTATAATTGATAAGTTAATAATGTTATTATGGTAAGTAATGTGACAAAATAAATTCTAATAAAATATTATTAATGTTTAAAAGGGTAAATATTATTGCCAATAGATTTTAATTGATTAGCATGATTTGAAATAAAAGTTATGATACTTCTGTGTTTTGGCAAATAAAATATTATTAATGGTTTAAATGAATTAAATAAATCAAACTTGAATATTATAATTAAATAAACAATAAACATGCAAATAAATATTATTTGAAATTCAAGTTTCGGTTTGGGGAAGGTGAAAAGTCATTCGGTGATTGGGAATTCGTTCTTGGTTGGTAACTGACCAAGAAAGAAAATAAGAGGGTGATTTTTCCGAATGCCAAGGGGGACTTTGGGAAGATAATTGGCAACCTGTGAAGAGAGGGATGAATTTTACTGAAAGCAATTTCCACGAAGGAAGGAACAAGAAAAGAGATTTTTTTTTGAAAAGAAAGAAAGAAGAGGAATTCAAAAGGGAAAGCGACTTCCAGGTTTTCTTTTAATTCCTTACAAATAGTGAATAGATGTTTTCCTCTGAAAGATTTCCTTCTTCCTTGAAATCTTTTGTATGCCAACTTCAAAATTTAGCTGAGTATTTTAAATGTCTTATTTTTCGGGCTGTACAAATTTGTATTTTCCTTCCTTTCATTTTATATATACTTACATAAATATGGTATTCAATATATGTATTTTGAGACTGTAAACTGTCTGTAAATGAACTGTTTCCTTTGACTCTATTCAAACAGTCTAGTTGTGTCATCCATAACATTTTTTATACAAACTAGTTTGCTGGTAAATTTAAAGGGTTTCTCCAAATTCCAGTTTTCTATTTGCTGTCCAAAAATCTCAAATACCCAAATTATAGTTTTGGCGTTATGCTTAAAATACGAGGCTGCTGTCAAGCTGCTCCCTTATGGTTGCGTTTTGCTAATAATAAATATAATTTATAAAGAGTTAAATTAAATTTTGGTCTGCTAGTATGATAGGTTTTGAGATAAATAAAGAAATAATAAAGATGTTAAGGGTTTATTATAAAATAAGCTGCAGTTTGTTAATTATTAAACTTAGTGGTTAAAATAAATTGATTATTAGGGGAGTAATACTTGGAGGGAAATGATTTATTTATATTAAAGAATTGAATAAATAAAATATAAAATCAATCATAAGTAAAATATTAATTTTATTTAGGTTAAGGTTGTGCTGTGAAGAATTAGATTTTATCCCAGCTAGATAAATGATCTCTTATTTTTAATCAGAAAGTGAAGATTATATATATATATATATATATATATATATATATATATATATATATATATATATATATATATATATTTGTTTATAATAATTAGGTTGGATATTGTTTGAGGTGAGATATAATTAGAGGATCTTGTTCTGAATAAATAAAGTTATTAATTGTTGGCATGAAATCTTGCCAGGTAGTTAGTCATTAGGTGTTAAGGATGGTGCAGATAGAATTCTCACATTTGTTACCTTAGGAAGAAACATATGTCCTTTTTGAATATTATTAATCATTGTATCTAAATTAGGATGGAAAGATAGGTTAAAAGTTTTTAACTTGAGATTTAAATTAAGGAAAATTATAATATAAAATATATCTTGAATTTTCTTACATGTTCTCTTAATGGGTAATTTAATTTTATAGTATTAATTTCATGATATCTTTTAATTGTTTTATATTCTTTTAGAATGAAATAAATGTTATCTTAATATCTAAACTCCTCGCATGCTTTTAGGATTGGCTAATGGATACTCTTGGAAAATAGGTAGTTGGTTACTTAGAATAAAATATTGCTACAATTACTTGTGAATTATTGTGCCAGGGAATGAATTAGGTAAATAATTAAAGAGAAAATGGTTATTTCGATAGGTTGCTTAGTAAAATATTATTTAACAAAAGATTTTAACGGAATAAACATTATTGAATTAGGTATTTAATTTTGTTGTAGATAAATGAACTGTGTATTTAGTTAAAGTAAATCGATTTATATGGTTAATTAAGTTTTAGGGTTCACTAAAGGAGATAAGTGATTCTACATTTACATAGTTTCTTTTACTTGAAGGTTAATGATAAAGTTATTTTTAAGTGAGGATAAATCCCAGGTTCATAGGTTAATTAATTTAAATGATACTGATTAAATGTTAAATGGTTTTAATTACCTTTTTGTTATCTAATGAGTCTATGAATGATAATTATTTATCAAACTACTGTGTGAAATAATCCATTAGTGTCGTCACCTTAGTATTATAACAAAGTTGTAAATTATAGAATTGTCATCTTAGTATTACATTTTAAAGTTATAATTAGGATTCGTATTAAACAGTTGATGGAGTTGGTTATCTTATAAATGATATAGTTATTTTAAATATAATTATTTGTAGTAAATACTCTCTTAATTAAATTAAGTGGATATATTAAAATAAGTGGTAAAAACGTTGAAATAATGCTTTAATTAAAGGAAGGTATTTATGGTTATAATGTGTGAGTAAATGTGTTTTAAACAAAGTGTTTTGATTATTGGTTTAAGTGTTTTAAGATGGGTGTTATTTGTGGGATATTTATGGAGATGTCTCAATGGCTTGTTCATTGTAAGTGTTTTAAGATAGTGTTCTTCAAGGTTGATGTGTTTGATGGTTTCCTTGTATGGAATTATTCCTTAAGACTTTGTAATTAATGTGTTTATATATTAAAAAAAATGATTTATTTATAGGAGTTAGAAAATTAGAATTATTAGGTAGTTAAGTTAGGTATTATGTTATTGGGTAGGTTAGTAAAGTGATTAGAGAGAGAGTTTCCTTATGTTAATAATTTGGGTAACATTGATAGATTAGTTTATTCTCAATTTGATTAGTTTCAAGTGGGATAGTTAACTTAGAAATAATGAAAAGTAGAGTTTTGTATGTTGTTGATGTATGTAAATAATATTGGCGATAAGGATTATTTCTGTTTAGGTGGGAGAATTGATTTATAAGATAAATGGAAGTAAATAAATTTGAAAACTTTAAATAGTTGGGTATTACGATAAAGGCTAGTGAATGATTGTTGATTCGATAAATGTTTTGATTAATTATATTTAGTTGAACAAAGGGTTTATGTAAATGAATAAAATTAGATGATCTTTTCTAAGTCAATTTCCCTCATATTCTTTTAATAGTTGATTTGTGGGATTTCTATAAGAACAGTTCTAGAAAATACTTGTGATTGATATCAGGATCAAATTGTTGGTTTGAGTGGGTCGATCTTCGAAGGGAGATTGTTGTTATAATGTGTAAATTGGAATATATTTGTGTTTGAAAGAGTATACTTGTGAATAGTGTCTTATGGCTTAAACCATTAGATTTTATTTTCACTTTGCAATATTGTGCTATCCTTAAATGCTGGAAATGATTGATCTTTAAACTAATGTTCTTTTTAAAATGTTT
>VDFB02333060.1:0-69263 GCA_007258455.2 Sequoia sempervirens
AGATTATTACAACCAAACCCTAATTAGGGTTTCCCAAAATAACAAGAGTCATCTATCAGTAAACTATCAGTAGAGAGGCAGTTAAAGCTATATTCTAGGAGAGTTGTCCTTATCCTTCTGAGCAGCATTGTGTTCGATGAATCTGGACGCTACTGCAATGACCTCCTCCATCGTGACAGGTGGCAGCATGCTGACCCAGAATTCAAGCTCATCCAAGTTCTCTGCACATTTGGCAAAGGTATTCGCCCATTTTGCTTCCTGCTTCCTAAAGTCATTTCGGATGGCCGAAAGACTTGTCACTCTCGCAAAATCCTTCCTTAGAAGTGGTCCAGTAGTCGAGAAGAAAACTTCTTGAACCTTTCGTTTCAGCTCCCCCAGCTGCATATCCTTTTCTTGGACAATCTCTTGATCAAACATTTCTGCAGCTGTCATGTGAATTTTCTCTTGGATATCCTTTACCTGCTCCTTGATTCTAAGTCCATCCACTTTTGCCTTCTCCAAAACTTCCCTACATATAGTTACTGACCAAAACCAATGATTGAAATCATATGCTGCTCCTGTAGCAATCACCTTCCTGTCAACCAACTCCTCTCTTGGAGTGCTCTTCAATAGCCTGAGGCATGGAATAAGCCTCTCCTGCATATCTGGAAGTCCTTCCCATGTTTCCGCCATATCCATAAGTCTGGAAAGAAAGCATGATGTGTGCCCATAAGCAAGCGCCAGTTTCTCCATGAACAATGCAGCTTCTGTGCCTTCACTCACCATCCAGTCCTGAGCTTCCTTGGCCGTCACCATTCTGTACTCGACATCCTTGGTCACCTCCTATGATGAATTGAGGAGAGGAGGAACAATCGCACTACCCTGATCAAGTGGCTGGGTCAAATGCCGGATATATTCCTTAAGACGTTCAACCTCCTTCTTATACTCCTTCTTGGTCACTTCCTTTTCCAGTCTCGCTTTGATGGTCGAGACGGAATTATCTAACTCTACTTCTTGACCTTTCGAGGTCGGGCCAAGGTCAATAGTGGTTGTAGCATACTCCTGGGGAGTGATCTCGGCCTGTGGCTTGTCCACCGTGGGTACTGCAATGTGTACGAAAGGGTTACCTGTCTCATTCTTCTGAATGGTGGAGAATTTCTTGGCAGGCTTCTTGATTGCGACTTGCTCCAATCTTGCCAAGAAATCGACAGTATCATCCTCCTCTTCTTAAGCTTCTGCAGGTATCTGGATCTTCATTCTCTCTAACAGCCACTCTGGAATGGTCGGCTGCTCAATCCCATCCTCTACCTGAACCTCCTCTCCATTCGGAACATCCACAACCCCTCTGAGAGCGGAAATCATTCCCTCCTCGAAGTCATTGTTCCGAGCTTCTATCTCATTGTCTGAACCTAAGATTTCCGTGCCCGTAGGTGATGGAGGCTCTTCATCATCTAGCTGAATAGGTTCAATATTTTCCTCTTGAACTGCAGGAGGTTCAAGCATTTCTACCAAGGACTCGTCTATAGTAGCCACCGACTCGTCAATATTCCAGGATGCTGCTGAACGAGAAGGTTCTCCCTTATGCCTCTTGGAAGCAGGCTCTGTACTTGGGACTATTTCCTTCCTTTTTTCTCCGATCCCGACCAAGTCTTGATGGGATGCCCCGGCATTAGAAGAATATGATTCTGACTCGCTTAGTAGATCATATGTGAGCGTGATTCCCCTCTGTCTCAATTCTTGGGCATGATAGTCAACCCACCACTGAGAGTATTGAGTCATTGGTCTCATTAAGGTTGCCAGGTCTGCGTGCTCGGGTTCTGACCATTTCACTGGAGGAAGAGGTCGGCTTTCCTCGAAGCGTGGCTGGACATGGTTTCCATCATCTTGTAACTGATCAGGCATCTGGCAAAACTCAATTGCCCTCATGAAATCTAGTGGCATCCTGGACCACATTTTCCGCCTAACTTCATACTCATCGGCAGCATTTGCCTAGAAATCTTCCAGTTCCATCCTGTGCTTGTACTTTCTCCCTTATACTGTCCGAATATTATGGTGCGGGTCAAAGTTGACCCTGGACTTGTAAGCCGTGAAAGGATACCACTGGATCTCCAATCTTGCACTCTCGGCCGCCTGTGCTGATGGACAATACTCCAACATGTTCCCAATGAAAATGGGAATGTGGCGGATACCTTCTTGGATGGCCTCGAGATATTCGTCTCAATGCGAGGGACCTCGAGCAAGATCATCCGATTGGTGGGATAGATGGAGGCAATTTATAGGGATTTCGATGGAAATCCACGGATCGACATATGTGAATTTAGGAGCTGGATGAACCAAGACCCATATTTGCTGATAAGACTTTTTACTTCATGGCTCAGCCTTTGGTGCACTCCTCCTTGAAGCTTTCTGGTAATGTGCATTAGGAATGCATCATGCACCCTCTTGAAGTGAGTCTTCTCCTTCAACTGGGTACATGGAGTAGCGATTCGTAAAGGCACAGTTAAGTTCTCCGGGTTGCCAATTTGCCCTTACCGTCAATCCTGAATACTTGCATGATCGGCCAGCGGTGCCACAACATACAAACTCATATGAAAGACTTAGTCTCTTGGTTGATCAATTGCTTTCGTGGAGGTTGTCATATGTCCATTGACCAATTGAACATTTTGACACGGAGGTGATCGTCTATGAAATGGTACACATCCGACTCTCGAAGAAGTAGCGGGTTGACTATTCTATTACGGTATGTTATCCCAAAATCTTCGGAAATTCCTACGTCGGTGAGGTCTCTTGGGCATCTTCTTGATTGATGGCTTGGGCTTGTCCATCCATACTTTGTTAACTGTCGTGGCGCACAAATCTGGTTGGCTGTCATATAATCTTTTGGCCTCTTCCTTGGTCTTATAGACCGTTCGTGAATGTTCCGGGATGCCGAAGGTTTCTTGAATTGCAACTTCGCCCAAGTGTGCTAAGACTCTTCCATCAGGTGCGATGATCTGTCTCCTCTGAGTGTCATAGTGGAGAGCACACTCCACCATCAACTCTGCACAATCCATTGCCGGTGGGAATCCAGCTGCCTGAAATATCCTGTTTCTGACTATCCGTTTGGCTATCGGTGTGGGAAGTCCCTTCTGCCCATACACCCTTTTCTTAAACTCATCAAAGTCGATGTGTCCGAGATCGGTGTCCACGACATTCTTCCATTTTGAAATGACTTTGGTCTCTCGCTGAGCACCCTTGCTGGCAAACTTCATTTTCAGCTTCTTTGATGGTTCGCCTGCCGTGGTCGTCAACCTGCAGTCCAAAAGATTAACATTAATACAAAGACTTTTTCTTTATAATTAAATCTCGTGCCTTGGATTCGAATATTTACTTTCAGCTGGTTAAATAATTAAATTATTGCGAAAAAGCAAGCTGAAAGTAAATTGGATGAAGTTGAAAATTTCGCCAGAACTTCGTCGAGATGAAAGGACAGAAAAGAGATAGCAAATTCATTTGATTGAACATCAAACCTCAGTGAAGAACTATTGGATGCAAATCAGATTTAAAAATCTGATTTTTAGAAGAAGATCGCCCTTTTTCTGAGGAAAATTTCAGCTTTCAATAAATGTCTTCTCTTTTCTGTGAAAAAATTTCTTCAACATAACACTATTGCTCATATACGGAAAATTAGGCTTTGCCTATTGATCAACCAATTGCACGATAATTTGAGAAAGATTGAAATTTCTCTTCAGGCATTATTGTGAAAAAAATGAGTTCTATGAAACTCATTATAATCTTTGAAGAGTTTGATTTATTTAGCAATTTCCATTTTAAATGCGATCTCGATTTGTCTTCTTTTGATTAAAGGGCAAAGTTTCCTTTTATTTTTGACAAGAATCGATCTCGAGCTTATCAGAGACAAATCTCATTGATCTTCAAAATTGATTTTTCACTTAATGTTTATCTTTGATTTTTTCGAATTTTTAAAGAAAACAATATTTAATTAAATTCATGGCGAATTTAATTTTTCTTATCGGATTTCATCTCTGCCTGGCGTACTTTATTTTCTTCCGAAACATTTCTGGCAAATTTGATTTTGTCCAAGGCATTTTAAATTTCAAGTAGTTGAAAATAAATTATTAAAATATTAAAAATATTTTAATTAATTCCAACCCGTTCGTCTTCGACCCATGGCTATTTCGATTTTCCTTTCATTTTTCTTGGCTAAGAGTGTATCTTCCAATTTTATCCTCAATTTCGTCTAGCCAAACCAAAATTTAAGCCATTCCGTCGAAAATTTCATTGCCAGATCCCTGTTTTTCTTTGCCAAGGCGAGATTTTAAGCTTATTTCACTCTGCCAAAGTCAAATTTTCTCTTGCTCAGTCGAATTTTTCTAGGCAAAATCCTTGTCTAGAGGTCTTCATTGGGCAAATTTCTTTGACGCTTGACAAATTCCTCCTCCTTCTGGCCAAGGGTGATCCTTCCTTTCTCTTTGCCTTGTGCATTTTTCTCTGGCCAAAGCTGTCAATTTCTTAACGTTTTCTCTAGATACCCACACTTAGGCAAATTTAATTTCTTTTCCACCTCTGTGTTAGGCACACTTCGTTTTATTTCTTGCCATATCCTAATCTTCTTTAGCACTTGTCTTTCCGAACTTGGCACTTAACTTCTTGAGAATGTCATGATTCCTAGCCAAAATCTTCATTTCCCATCTTTTAGCCTCTATACTTAGGCAAATATTCGAACTTTTCCCTGGATTAGGCACCAACACTTAGCAAAAATCATTATTTTTCTCTTCATGTGCCTAGGCGGACCTCTTTAGCACCTTGGACAAGTATAGCGGACTTCTTAGACACCTTTCTAACCTCTTCCAAGTGTATGGCGGACTTCACAAGTCTTTTGGACAAGCATTTTGGATGTCCCTCTTTTCTAGGGCGGACTTTGAAAGATTTTTGCATTTGTTCTCAACATTTTATCCCTTTGGAAAGGATTCTCCACCTTTTTAGGCCTTCACACTTAGCAGATTTTCGAAATTCTCCTTGGTAGGCATCAATACTTGGTAAAAATTTTGATTTTTCCCTCTTCTACATGCCTAGGCGGACTTTCCAAGGCATCTTCTACAAGCATGGCGGACTTCTTAAGTGTTTAGACATCCCATCACAAGGCTAGGCGGACTTTCCAAACCTTTTGGACATGCCTCTTGAGTGGATGGCGGACTTTAGATGGGTCAAGGATATGCAAGGCGGACTTTGGAAGTGGCTAGGATGAGCTTGGGCGGACTTCAAAGGATCCTAGGATGAGCATCTTTGCTGCTGGGCGGACTTTGGATGATCTTAGGATATGCTCCCTTGAACATGGCGGACTTTCAATGTCTTTTGCCATTTTTCCTTAGTGCTGGGCGGACTTCACCAGCTTCTAGACATTTTCCTTCATCCTTCTTGACATTCTTCTTCTTGGAGATGGTGAATTTTCCAGACTTAACCATTTATTTCATGAATTTCATCATTTAAGAGCTGATTTTCCATGATTTCGACCTTCAGATCTGATTAATTTCGAACTGATTTTCCAGAATTTGAATGTTTTTGGTCTGATTTTTCACGCTTTTGACTTGTTTTTCCAGATTTTTCAATAATTTTTCAAATTTTCTCTTTGATTTTATGAGAGTTCTATCAAGTTTTTCGAACTCGGGACCTTTCTAAATATAGAAACTTTCCAAAAATAGAAACTTTCTAAAAATAGAAAAAGCAAACCCTAAAAAATAGGGAACGTTGTTTGGTCCAAAAATGTCAAAAATGAAAAATCGAAAAAGCAAAATTTCCTAAAAAGTAGGAAGTCTCAGAATTGGCCGAATTCATAGGCGATTTTCGTTTCCTGGGCCTTCTGAGCGCTTCCATGATGTCTACGCACTGATTCAAGCATGAATTACTGACTTGGCTTGGGTAACTCTCGGCAAACTGACCTGAAACTCTTAGCAAAGTGATCTCATGAAACCGTTGCAAGGAGACAAAACCCTAAAAACTAACAGGCAACTGGGGGTCCCCATTGGCGATGGGGCGATGTGTGAAAAGGTCACAACAGGACGTCCCCCGACCAACCCACCGCCAGCACCACCATCCCACCACCAATGTCGCTGTCTCCAAGATGCCGCTAGGACTTCGAGGATGCTGGGGTGTCCTTAAGATGTCTGAGGGACTCCTAGTTGTCTCCAAGATGTATAATTCTTATACTTTACATCTTTTTATAACTATTTTTTCAAATACTATTTTTATTTCAGCACCCTGCCGCCCCCTCGCTGCCGTCCCCCTGCTGTCCCCTTGCCACCTCCAAATTTAGACCTCCCGTCCTCACGTCCCCGAAACACGTCCCCTGCTGTCCCCCTGTTCCTGTCCCCGAAACCCCGTGGAACACTGATATTTATGAAATAAACATTCAAAATTAGTGAAAAAAACATAAAAAACTGATTCTCTCTCTCTCTCTCTCTCTCTCTCACACACACACACACACACACATTTAAATCACTAAAGACATATAATTCTAATAAATATTTTTAACTGAAGTATAAAAATCAAAGTTTTTATAAAGAAATATTTTTAATTTATGTTCTATACCTTTAGATATATGCATGATTGAATATATGTATATTTTTATAATTGTTGTATCTTGCTGCATAGTTCGCAAACTCTCTGAGTACTTGCTGAGTTGCTGAATACTCTTGGGTTTTTTTACCGCACGAGTTTTATAGGTTTAACTCACGATTTTTTTTACTGTGGGAGTTTTTACAGGTTTAACTTGATGAATGGCCAAAAATTGCCAAAAATAGTGTGGCAATTTTTTTTTTAATCAAGTTGTATAAACAAAACTAACTTCACATAGCAACACAACTTTAAATTGTTATATGGTGGAGGAGTCATTGCATCTACCAGCAGGGTGGAGCCACAAGTCCAATCTTCTATGCCAAGAAGGGAGCCACAATCGAGTGTGAGGACCATACCCTGTACCCCCCATTTCCATGCAACTCAGCTGTCAACTAACAAATTGACAATAAAGAAGTGACTGCTCATTGTTGAACTTATTTTCTTCCCTTGTTTAAATTTACAAGTCCAACTGTAAACTTGCTATAACTGCTGTAAACCCTAATGCAGAAAAACATTTATTCTGAATTGAACAAACAAAATTCTAGATTAATATCTTTTTCCTGTCCGTTATGTAGACTAGAACAAAATATCTTTGTGCTAATGGTCTAATTGTTTAAAAGGGACAAAGCAACCTTAGTACTACTGAAATATCTCTTCATGGAGTAAATTGAAGAGGAGAGAACTATCTTGATGAGGTATGAGTGACAATAGAGGCCAAGAGAATATAATAGCACAATATGGTTGCTACACTTGGGCCAGACACAATCATGGTAGATCTGACACAAAAATCCTTCCACCAAAAACAGGCTTTTGAAAATGATAGGGACCGAGGTTCAACAAGGTTGAGCCTCCAGATGTAATGATGATTGAAGTTAAAGTTGAGCTTTCGAAAGCCATGGAAGCTACTGTTCACCATTGCTGGCTTCATCATGTTCATTTCACGTATGACTAAAAGTAGAGTGTTTCCAGTTCAAAAAAGAGCATTTAATGGCACCATTAACACTGTGACATTTGGATTTTAAGAAAATTGATTATGATTATAATATTGGGTTAAATCTTTATGATTATGTGGGCTCCTACAAACATTCTGAGTGACATTCTTCTTTCTTGTTTGAAAAAGCATTGACAATGCTAGAAGAAAGTGATAAGCCTGATTTGAGATTCAAGAGAGGGCAACAAGAGGCTGTGGCATGGTACAATAGAGCACTTGGCTTTTGTATCGAATCTGGACATGGTGAGAGACCCAAAACTGATTTTATAAGCAATTTTTCTTTCTGAGCATTTTCACATCAGTAACATCTTGATTATGGAGTAATTTTTTGTCTGTCTGCTTTAGGCATTAAATTCATATTTGTCAATGTTGACCAAATATGTCCAGATCGTGAATTTTCATTCAGCATCCGTCATTGCAGTAGTGACTGCTATACCTGTATGTTCATACTAATTGCAGTTAGTTATTTTTATAGTGTGAGCTAGTCTTTCTAAAAGAGCACAATTTTATGTTGAAGAGGATTTTCTTATTACATGCTTTTGATCCATTTCTCTTTTCTTAATATTTGTTAAATGTAATGATATAATAATACCTTGTTGTACTAGCAGTATTAGATTGTGACCCCAGCTTTGAAGGTACTGAAGAATTACTTGATGAGTTGAATCGGACTAATGATCTTTTCAAATTTGTAAGAGTTATGAGGGAAAAGTTTCAAGAACTTTCATCGAAGGGTATGTTGCCCTAGCTATCACTTAAGAGAATGTTTTATTTTTTAATACATTTTATGATAAACAGAAGTGTTTTATTTTGTCTGGCAAAGGTCCAAGCAGCCAGCTTCAAACATCAAAACTTATAAAGATTAAAAAACAGACAGAATACTCTTCTCACAAATAGGCAAGGATGTTAAGACATATGCCAGGATTTTAGCATAGTCAAAGTGATGAAGTCGTGCAGGCACTGTATTTCATTTGTTTGCTTTTATTGGGACTTTGCATTGTGCCTGTCAGCTGTACTTTTTGTTTACATTGTTACCCGATGATCTGACATTAGTTTTTCCGGAGCTATCCACAAAGATACATCCTTTGAATCTCTAATGATATGAAACATTTTTGTTTGACATCTTTACTTTTTGCTTCATGAGGGGTTTAGTTTCCTCAAGTCAAAGCTCAGCTGTTTCGTTATGATTAATTTGGTGCTCTGCCTACCTATGATGACAATATATGTAAGCTTTTCAAATGTGTTGCATGGCTGCTGTTCTCCTACAGCTTGGCATTGGAAGCACTTAGTCCTAGTTTTGTTTTTTGTTGCTTTTTATGCTGACCACTGGACTCTTATACCTTTTCTAGCTTTTTGTATATTTAGAGGCATTCTAAATTCATGAAGATAAGTTGTGTTTGTTTCTCAAGTAAAGCATTTTGTCTTCTGTTTTGTCTAGTTTTTGTAAAGCCCAGCAGATTATCTAGTCTATAAAAGAGATCTTGTGTGCATAACTTAGAAGCAAGAATAAATATAGAATACAAAAGAAATTCAGTGTTTGAGTGTAATTCAGTTTCAGTTTAATAAACAACAGTTTTTTAAGCATGTTGTTTGTATTGGAAATCTGCCAAGTTCTCATCTCTTATGTAATGAAATTATGAATCAACTTGTTGTGCTAGTAGAGATTGAATGCCTAGTCTAAGTGGCATCATCCTTCACATGTTCCCTTGCTTCATAACTTCACTTGAAGGAGGGTACTCAAATTCTTCTGGTTTGAAGATCTTGATGCTTGATAAATCATAATAAATTCTTTGTTTTAACCTTTTGCTGCACTCTTTATGTCATAACGCTTTCATGCTAGGAAAATAAAAGATTACAGAGACAATATTGTCTGTGCAATTGCAGAGCTTGTGTAGAACTATCAGTGAATATGGCATTCTAGTTAAGTAATACATATTTCTCAAACTCAGTAGAAGCAAAGTCTTGCCTAGATGCAGTACTAGTAGCAATATCAGTTTTCATGACCTCTCAGTTGATTTTATCATCTTTCCTGGTTTTAGTAATAACAAAATCTGACATAAACTTGCTGTTGATTCTATCAGCTTTCTTGGCTTTAGTTGTTATAAAATCAGATGAGTTCTCATTTTGGGTAGCTCCAAAAGTTACTATGATGGACTGTATACTAGCTAATAACTGAGAGCTTGACATAAAAGCTAGATTGGGTATTTAAAATATTAACCAGGATCAGAGCTGTGCAGTGAATGGGTATCAGATAGCTGAAACTGTATTAAACTTCATTTGAAGTTCTGTCATTTCGAGCCTCTTCTGTATGCTGACATTGTGAGTTTTTACTTTTTAATTCTTCAACCAAGGCTGCATTGAAGTCTTCCATAATCACCACAGCTGAGGAATTTCGGATTTGAAGAAAGTGCACCTGTCTTTCTTTTAGAACCCTGCCATGCCTAAGGAGAGAGTTCCAATCTTGGGTTTCTTTGGATAATCTCTTTTTTAGAAGATGTTTCTTTGTTTTCCAAACTGCGGTTTATGCCTATTGGCAGCTCAATTATTTGTAGTCAGTTTCATTGTACTTCAACTTATATCAGAACTGTGGACTCCAACTAAAGTTCTTTCCTGGGGTGCTACTCACCCAGTTGTCATCGTTAAAGCAAGCTTATGATAGAGGGATGATTTTTCAACTCAGAAGGTTTTACATACAGTTAGTTGACAATGGGGAGCTGGAGGGACAAAGTTGCAATCATTTAAGGCTTGAGTTCTCTAGAAGTTTTTCAAGCTGTGCTTTCCAGTGTGCTAGAAATAGAATTTGAGGCAACAGTTTGTAATTTCTCTTAGCCATTGTTGTTTAAATGGTTGTTAGTATTATAATGTTTTCCATGCTGGCAGGAGATTGCAGTGGCCATGCAATTTCTGACTTCCATGAAAATTAATATAGTCCATCTACAAATAGCTGCATTTATGTCTATTATGAAACATTCTGCGATTGCCATTCCTAGTTTGAGTATATGATGTCTTGTATTTAGGTGGGTTTATTATCTTCATCATTATTGTGTATCTAGGGATGCAAAATGCAGGTGTTCTTTATTAATATTTCCCTCAATCCTCTTTGTGATCTGTGTTGACTTGTTAATTTTTTCCCATATCTTGTCTTGATAGTTGATGTTATTACATATCAGCTGCAAGGTGGGCTGGTTGGCATGATGAATGCCAAGGGTCTCCAGATTCAAGCCATTGTTGGGTAGTGTGTCGGAGCATGATATCTATTTCAATGTATATAGGTCAACTCAATGCAGGGAATTTAGGTAATGACCTGCTCTCTATTGTGATGAAAGTCTGCAATCTTAAGGAAAAATAAGAATTGGATGTCTTGGAGTTATCATGTAACTCACGAGTCCGTCCAATTGTCATATGGATGTCTTGGAGTTTCTTCATGATTTTAAGTCCATATTTAGCAACCATCAGGCTACTATCAGCAAACAAAGCTGATGGTTGCTAAATATGGACTTAAAATCATGAAGAAACTCCAAGACATCCATATGATAATCTGAGGGACTCCCATCATCTGTTTGATTCAACTCTGTGTCTGTCCTGGACTGTTTTTAGATGCTTTGCCTTGACTTGAACATAGCCAATGCTTGCTATCAATATCAAAGAATCTGATTCTACGAGGATTTCCCACACATTTAGAAGAGGACCTCCCTTAGCACCTTCTCATTGATGTCCCCTTTATTGTGAGAAGCAGTTTTTTGACTTTCTACTGGTCCAAATCACATTAATAGCGTATTCCATCTAACTAACATCTCTGTTGTATATATTCTTCTATCTTTCTTGTTGCAGACTCCAAACTATATATAGTCCTAAAATAAAGCCAGTGTGTTATATGACTTGCAGTGATTTTGTTCTAAATTTGGCTTTTACAGCCATCTGGGATTTGTATATGCCATTATTTGCTTCAAGGTAGAGCTTGGTTTCAAGCTCGTTTTGGGAGCCCTTGATTGTAGAATAGTCACTAGAGGGGTACATGTGCTTGGCATTATGAATCATTCCTTGGTTGTTTGCTTGCATTTCCTTCCAATTCAGTATTGTACTCCCATATCATTGCTTTGTTTTTGGTATTTATCTAGTTCTTTTATTCTTTTATTGCTAGTTTTGGGATAACCTTATTTGTGCTTATCTTTGATTTGGCTGCCCTGTATGTTGTTCTGGGTGTCTTTTATTTACTATACTGTAGACTTGTAGTTACTTCATTGTGTAGGTTGTGTTTGACTAGGCACAACGGTTTTATTCTCCAGAGCTTTCTGTACATATTAATCTAGAGTGGCCCTTTGAGAGGGTTTTGTTTCAGTACTTCACTCAACTGTTATGACACTAAATTCTTCTATATCCTCAAACTTGTGAGTTTGATAAGTAAAGTACTTGCTTATTTCTTCTTGTTAAGGTTTTCAAAACATTCTTACCTTGAATTGCATCTTGTCTTGATTGAGTGCAGGTTGAACACTGGTTTTTGTTAGGAGGCAAAGTGTTATTAATCCCCTATCAAAATGAAAAAAGTGCATCCTTCAAGTTTATTCATACGTGGAAGTGGTGGCAAATAGCTTTGTTAATGGGCAAGCTTGGTAATTTCTTAATATTTCTGAGGTGGGAGGTGGATGCCTTTAGTACAGTGTTTCCATTAAGGGTTGTGCATACCAACTAGATTGAAAGATGCTACGAAATCAGAAGACCTAGCAGAACATGAGAGTGACACATGACAGAGGCCAACGCTATGTAAGTGCAGTATTTTCCAAAAGCCTTTGCAAATAAGCAAATTCTCAACAGAACATTCATGTCAAAAAAGATGTTATAGTGAAAGGACTGAATGTGTACATATATATTTTTTGTCTTTGCTTTGCTATTACTCTTGCAATCTCGGAATAATATTACATCTTTTCATTTCTTTAAGATTTGATGCTCTTAACATGTTTTATGTTTAGGTATCTATTGGATCTCTTACACCACAGCAATCTGCATAACGTTAAAAACTGTATTTATCTGCATGTGTTACCTTTGAGATCTAAGTAAATGGGTAGTGATAAAAAATAATAATTATAAAATGTACTAGTCCTGGTTTTTAACCCTTTGAGTTTGAAAGTATGTAATAATTGAAGGCATACGTTGGTTATTACAAGATTAGATGTTATGTTGTGTGTGCTATATAAGCCTTTGTTTTATGGCAGGCATGATCAATCTGTTATTTTCAACATTGTATGTGTTAAATATGAGGTCTCCCAATAATAGTTTTCCTATCTCTTTAGTATTGCATCGTACTAGCATTGTTGTAACATTGTGTTTTTTAAGGTTACCATCTATCAGCGTAAAAACTCTATTTCTGTATCTTCTTAATCCTTCTATGCAAGCGGCAACAATCAAAATGAATATAAGTGTCTGAAATCTTCCACCTTTAAATGCAATGTTTGAGGTGCAAAAGAGCTAATTAGACAACATCATCTCTTACATCTTCCATATACAATGTTTGAGGTGCAAATGTAGTTTTTAGTTAAAATCATGTGTAATGCGTTCAGGAAACTCTGCATTACTTTAAGTGACAAACTCATCTCAAACTCATCTTCTGGTTATTTTGTGGCTATTTTCTACTTATATCTTATTTTCTAGTGTATTGATTAGTTCACCTGAAATAAAGTGTCAAGACAATTTCCCTTGGAACCAAATAATAATTTATTTCCACTTATTTTCTTTCTTCAAATATTCTTGAGCACATGCTTGGACAATTGGTTATTTTGATGTTTTTTGATTGCATTTGCAAGTATTAGCAGAAAATTAATTGCTATTTTGTTGACAAGGATGCCCATTTTATGTGGTGATTTAACTTAGTGTTCCAAACAAATAGAAAATCTTCATACCTACGCTCTATGGAGTCCTCTTTTTTGGGCACAAAGGGAAAGTTGGAACATAAGAAGGGGACATTTGAAGAATTCCAATAATCATAAGAATGGTATTTCAATGACAATATTTTATAATCCATCCTTGTGAAACATATTTATAAATTGCAAACACTGCCCACACTAGCATGGCAATGCACAACATATCACGGTTGCACAATATAAATGGAAATATCTGAAGTAGGGATCTTAAATAAAGCCTCCCTTTTGTTAAGTACGTAGTAATTACCAACACAAATTAAATTCTAGAGATAATAGTAACCAAGTTTCCAAAATAATGAGGGTGGCCATGTATTCTTCTACAAATGTAGAGAGAGAAACATGAGCAAATTTATTGACTCAGTAATTATTGCCTTCCCAACATATTCTTCTACAAATGTAGAGAGAGAAACATGAGCAAATTTATCGAGTCAGTAATTATTGCCTTCCAATATCCTTTAATACCAAGTAGTTAGATTGCAAATACTAAAATCAAATAAAATTGAATTTAATTACATTGAAAAGTTATCAAATATTTTATTGAATTTTCTTCTTCAAAGTATCTCTTACAACTCATTAGATTGCAATATCTTGAATATTCATAATTTGGCCAAAATTTTCAATGTTACTCTTTATTTAGAAAGTCCATGCACTTTCACAACCCATTGGCTACTTGGGTTCTACTTCGATATTTTGTTTCACATTTGTGAAACTTGAATAAAAATGTATTTTTTACAACACATTGGATTGTAGTATTTTTAACATTCATTATTTGGTTAAAATTTCCAATTGCACTCTTCATTTAGCAAATCCATATACTTTCACAACCCATTGATTATTGAAGTTTTACAATTTTTCGATCTCATGTTTGGTATGCTTTTATTAATTTTTTCAAACAACCACTACTTGCAAATTTTCATTCTAGCATACTTTTAACAATCATTTAGGTTGAGCAACCAAAGCTATCAAGGAAGTACATTCTTGTTATTTGCTCCAAATTGAGTTTGCATGCTAGATTTTGGTGACTAAAGCTTGCCTCTTAGTAGCCTATTGCGTTTCATCATTTAGCTAGCACTTTTGAAATTTAGAGGTAACTTCAATTATGTAATAACCACTCTTAGTTACATCCATTTTTTTTATAACCAATTTCATTATACCTTTAGTACCCTCTTAATTGACCAAGCAACTTCTTTCCAATTAGAAGAGCTGGTTTTATAACCTTACTCAACCATGGCAAGGGTAGTAGCTTTGTACCACAAATGTACGATTTTGCACTACATAGGAAAAGCTTGCATATCACAACCAATCCCTAGACTCAGACCTATTCCTTGAGGGTTTAGGGTTCATTCATGATTGCCTTACATATCCCTAAGAATCCATATGCAATATTATAATAGCCAATTCATTATAGTCAAATGTTAGTTCAATGCTAACATCAATGTGCAAATCTACACAATCCACATAGGGACTAGTGCATACTTACATCACATATATACATAGTGATTAATTTATGCATAGAAACATGTACACCATGTGACTAGTGTATACATCATATATACATAATGTGATTACTTTATGCATACATCACATATACATAATGTGATTAACTCATGCATGCATCTTACATACACAATATGACTAGCTCATGCATGCATCACATATACATAGTGTGACTAGGTCATGCATGCATTGCATATACTAAATGTGACTAGTTCACATGTACAACACATATACATAATGTAAATAACTTAAACATCTCATGTACAAACATAACTAGTTGACAAAAAGATATGGTTGCAACCTTTTGCAAGCATCTTCCCTTTTGCCTTGTTCACTATCACATAACTCTTTAAATATATCCCAACAAGAAAGAGGAATGTTGGTGCATCCCATACTACATAGTGGGTCCCATCATTTTTCCTAGTTCACTACTAGTTGTGATGAAGAGACAAGCATTCCATACTACTTGTGTCATCATTGACATGGGAAAAATGTAACAAATAATTTGAAGTCATTATTAAGATTTCCATAGTCCACCAAGCATTTGAGTCATCTTATAATTAGGTAAGTTACATAATCAAGATATCTCATGGTTTTACACTATCTAAGGTTGGTGTTTGTGCTATTAATCACTTGGATTGATTTAACATTCAAAACCGTGTGAAGCATACCTTAGGTAGGCACAACATTGGAAGTACACACATTCCTTTTGATACACCAATGCCAATATTGAACTCTTGAGATATGTAGATCAAGCAACCATTACTTATATGCTAAATTAGCAAAATCCTATCTAATCTTAGCATCCATTGCTTGGATGTGACTAGAAAAAGCTTATCTAAACCTTATGCAATTGGGTAGTTCTTGACATCTATCACCTACATGCTACTAGTGAAAGTTGACAAACCCTATGATTTGGGTAGCTCTTGGCATCTATCACCTCCATGCTATTGGTAAAAAATGGCTAACCCTATGATACACGTAGCTCTTAGCATCTATCACCTACATGCTATTGGTGAAAGACAATTCATTGCGCCAAAAATTAATTGCATAAATTTTTGGCAGTTAATTTTCCATGGCAGTGAATTGGTGGTGGTGGTGAATTTTCTTGTGGTGAATTGTTGTTAGTGAATTTTCCCTTGGTGAATTGTTGGTGGTGAATTTTCCTAGAGCCTTATGATACGATTGATTACTTCTTTTGGCAAAGCATGCTCCTTCCCTCCTATTATACTGGAGCAATGATAAGCTTATTTATTGGTGAGTCATAGATTTTACAATTTTGGTGATCACCTCAAGATGAGTGGGAAAAGCTACATTAAGAGAACACTTATCAACTACCCATGTCCTCATAAAATCCCTACCCTAGTTGTGATGCCATGATGCTATCTCATGTATCGATCTTGGTTCAATATTTTGACATTTAGAAGGTATAAGAACATTGATTTAAAATATTCTAGCCTCAAGGTTTATAGCTCAAAGTGATTAATCCAATTACAATACCACATAGAGGGATCATTTAATAAGTATGGATGGTCCCATAGGTCTTGGAGTCAAATTTATGGACACACTAATAACACATTGAATCCACATGAGTTGGCTTATATCTACACACATATACATAAATGAATACAAGCTTATAAAGTAACTTGAAAGGCCATTCAATACATTGAATTTACTCTTGGAAACACCATATTTATTAGGCAAAAATTAAACCCACTATAATGTAGGAAATTTGACTCTAACAAAATGAAAATTAGATTCCTTTGAGAGTAACTTCACATATTACATTAGGATAAACCAGTAGTGTTTAGGTTTATCTAAGTCTATTGTTTAGACTTGTGTTGGTTATCCTTTTCTAATGTTTTGATTTTGAACAGACATGAAGTTGACTATCTAAAATAAAACGAAACAAATTGGTGAAAATATTTGGTAACAAAGAAATAATAGTAACTTTCTAATAACAAAAGTGAAAAATGTAGATGACATGGAACTTGGGATGAAAATTTGGAAGTCTTTGTCTGGGATGCCAACATAGTGCAATGACGTCAATGCGATGCGTTGTCCTATCTAAACATGTAACAAAATGTACATCCTAGCGCCAAAAAATTACCTACATGCACAAAATACCAAGATAAAATCTAAAAAACAAAATGTAACTAGAATTACTACATTGATTTTAATAGAAATCTATTTGAATATTGAAATAAAATAAAATGAAAAAAGAAGTAAAGGGATTAGAAAAAAGGTCATCAAATGAACCACTTCTTTAACAAATTTGCAACAAAGGAGAGAAAATAAAATGTTTTTGGTGGTTGTTTAGGGGCTTTCCTTAGTCCAACCCTGTAGAGCTTCCCCTAATGTCTAATTAATTGGTATAGATGATCATACACACAACTCAACAAACCTACATATCCTATATTAATCAGTTCATTATTCAAGAGAGCGCTTATTAAATTATCAACTAGGGAGTCATAGACTTTAGATGATGCTGTCAACATATATGCATTCAAGAATCCTAGACATCCTACATTGACTGAGTACAGGTAAATTGAACATAGATAAATGCATCAAGAGCTTCTAACTAAAATTATCTTCTATCTTCAAAACAAAGTAAGTAGATACTACTAACCACTTAATTGCTATAGCTACTTATCACTTATGACTATAAGTTTTAATAACTATTTATACTGTAGCATGTCCTAATTCAACTAACCTTTTGGAGTATTGAACATCATATAAACTAAAGACTTCCAATTCAAAATTTACAAGACAACATTCATAATAACATAAACTGAAAACTACAAATTAAGCTTGTAATGCATAATCTAATTAATCAACTAAACTAATGTGGCTATGTAGTACCTCAAGTGGCCCTTGCTTGAGTTGATGCATCCATAAGATCTTTTTAGTTACTCACTCAAGAAAACATGCTATCGAAATGTCTTTTTATATAGTCCAATCATACATAGTGCTTTTGAGCATAATCAAATAGAAAATCTTATTTAGCCTAATACATGCAAAATCTAGTTATCCTTCTCGACAAGGTACTATGCTATATAGGGTATGCGAGTCCATTTATTTATGAACTGTAAACAAAATTAAAAGTAGATGTCAACTCTCCCATAAAAATAGGAAGATGACTAAGTTTTTATAAAACATAAAATAATAACTAGGAAAACAAGTGTAGAAGTCAAATAAGGATTGCAATTAATTAAGATAACTGTTATAAATTGGAAACATGCCCTAATAAAGTAGTTCTTGTTATAACTTCTATTCCTTATTGGAACAAACTCCTTTCTCCTTCATAACTTATTAAAAGATGGAGTGACACTTGGCCATCCATGATCTTGTCCTTAATTTATCACCTTCATCTTATTTTAAAAATGTGCTTGTGCTATAGCATATTAACTCCTTTCTCTGCATTGAACTGTCATCCCTTTCTTGCGGGTTGAGAAGCCTTTTCTTGCAGGTTGAAAGATTCTTCGTTGCAAGGGTTAGTCCTTGTTGCTTTAAGGCATTTTCATTGCTAAGACCTATGATTAAACATGAAATTCTACTAAACTCAAAAACATTCAAAGTTCACACACACATTTATTAATATAACATATATCAACTTCAAATGCTTTAAAATGCTTAAAGTATATAAAAAGGTTTGGTAATGTCTTTGGATTTTTGCAAAAAATAAGATAAAAATAGGCAACTATAGCAAGGAATTTGGACATTCTTATGGGTCATCATCCCCCTAACTTAACTCTTTGCTTGTCCTCAAGCAGCTTAGGGCCTCAGGTTGTATTGTAGTGCGACTTCCCTGTAGTTCACTGTGTTTGTTACTCCTTCACCCCACTTTAGGTAGAATCCACTTTGTTTTGATATCTTCTCCTATCTGGTTTCGTTTGTTGCATCAATATCTTGTCTTCTTCTTGTCTAATGTGGAATTGGAAACAAGAGAAGAGGAGGATGAAATGTCAAGGGGAGCTAGGTGATGTCATTTTCAAGGGAGGCTAATATGTATTTATGGGCTCTTTTTAATGTTGCTAGGTAGTTAAAGAATGATTGGGGTTCTTTCCTTCATAGCTCTAGTGCCAATTCTCTCCATCTGTCGTGAGAGAAATCAAGTGCCTCTTTTCCAATCCCTAATGCAAGCTCTTGATTTTTTTTGTAATCTTGTTTTCTACATTCTAGAATCTTTTCCCTTTCCCTCCTTTGGTGTATCAATTTGATCCATTTTTCCACCATCCCATGAGGGTCTTTAGCTTCTTCCCTAAGTAGAAGGGGAAATGACTTCTCCCTTTCTTTATATCTCCTTTGTACCTATCCCATTTGATGCTCATTTCGTATAAATGAAGGCAATGCTTTAATCCAAACCTATCCTAAAAACATGAGTGGGTTCTAATTAGAGTCATGGGGGATAGCCAGGTTATCCAGGTAGAATTCACATAACTGATCTTGCATATCTAGGGTTGATTGCTTGTATGGTTCTAAAAATAGCGTAGGTAAAGATAAAGAAATTGGAAGATCACTAATCCAACTGAAAACTTAATTTTTTTCTTGTAGATATAGGGTATAAACCCTAGTAGGAGGTTTGCACCCTAGAAGTTGTACTATCTTGTCACCCAACTCCTCTATTTTGACCTTTAGTTTCTTAATTTATGTATCTTTTCTGTCAATTTCCTTGGTATGTGCTATTATCAACTCAAAAGTTTCTTTCTCCCAATCCTTCTATTTCTGGGAAAATTCCGTTACCTTATTCCATAATTCAATCCCAAGTGTCACCATATAGGGGATTTTGGGCATTCTCAGGGTTGCATCTTGATTTATAGGATGTGGAGTTTTGTTAATCTAAAAAATGACCAATTTTGCCAGTTTCTCCAATTTTGATCCTTGTTGCTCAAAGACATGCAACCTTTTCTCGAACTCCCGAATTCTATTGTCTAATCCTTCCTCCCTCCATTGATATCCCTTAAGTTGTTCTTCTATTTCTTTGATTCTTTGCAAGTCTTCTTGTAACTCCTTTCTCTCATTCTTTCCTTTTAGAAGTAACTCCTCTTCTTTCTTCAAAAACATCTCTTCCTCAACCTCATTAGATCAAGCAAACCCTTCTTCAGAAACAAGGCTACTTTGAGGTATGTTCTTCTTTCTGGTTGTAAACAAGTCCTCTGAATTAGAATCCAAATTGTCGCTCAGATATAGAGGCTGTAATATTTTGGGTTCCTTGTAACCACTAGACACCCTTTCTTCTTCAGAATCTCTCTCAATCTCAACCACAACATTTTTTCCTTTTGTTTTTTAGCCTTTCCATTTGTAGGGCCTTTCCTTCTAAGGTGGTGTGATCGCCTTCTTGGTTGTGTTGGTCTCTTCTGCTTCTTTTTGGGTGTAGAAGTAAATGCTACACTTTTCCTTTTCTTGGGCCTGGAAGGGCTCTTGGTGGATGCAAGGGTTTTTGTGGCTTCTTTTGCTATGTGTTATTCTCCAAAAGTTGCAGGTTGTGTTTTCTGCACTTCTTACTTTGCATGCTCCCCAATGCTACAGGTAGGTTAGGCAATAGGTGAAACAAAGGGTATATTTTCCTCTAGAATCGTAGAAGGCTCATCCATTTCCTATTCTTTGTTCAATTCCTCTGCATTTAGCCTTATGAGAACATCATTGGTATTCTTGTAGGCTAAGAAGCCCTCCCAAGATACATTGGGAAATTGGGTTATGAGACTTTGTTTAATTAATAAGGTGACCAAACAAAAATGTGACAATACAGATTGGTTTCTTTTCCTC
Source organism: Sequoia sempervirens (assembly GCA_007258455.2). NCBI lineage: Eukaryota > Viridiplantae > Streptophyta > Pinopsida > Cupressales > Cupressaceae > Sequoia > Sequoia sempervirens. The sequence continues at coordinate 20,761 of VDFB02333060.1, forward strand.
TTATACTCAACAAACATTCTTTTTGATAGATTGTATAAGAAGTGAGGGACATTCACAAGCCTCTGATGGCATTGGTGACTAAGGAGTTTAAAATGCATAGTATATAAGAGGGATTTCCTGCCATCATAGGTTAAATATTTGACCATGTAGGAAGTAACAAAATCCCATATCCAAGGTAAACAAAGTCATTTTGTACCTTGAGCTAAAGAATCTAAATTCTCCCTTGACATTCTAAAATCATTTCTGGTTGCAATTGCATTTGCTATGGCTAGAAATTCCTCCCCTATTCTTGGAAACCCTAATACTTCTGCCACTACTGCCTTTGAAGCGTGTATTCTTAGACCTTTGACCATAGATTTATAGTTTTGCAAAGTGCTGAGTCATAGTTTAATTAAATTCAGTTAGTCAGAGGAAATAATCTAGCCACCCAACTTTTTGGAAGATTGGTAGACATTGTTGATCCTTGAATAATAAATTATGTGTTGCTTGTTCTCTTTTGATGATATTTCCTCCCATTGCTACAACCTTTACAACCTTTGCCAACTTTTGCTACTATATTTTGTTTCTCAAATACTTGACTCCTTGGATGTTCCCTTCTTACCTATGTTTCTTTTATGCTTGGAACTTCTTATGGCTGTTTCTTTGCAGATAATGAACGGAATTGAGAATTATATGTAGTTTCCTAAAAGGTTTTGGTGATTAAAATTAAACCATTTTCTTCCCCCCAGCTTAGGTGTGCTATTTATCCTCAAATTGAATGTACGAAAAGAACAGGTAGAATAAATTCAAAGCATTTGAGATAATATGATTTATGAAATGTAAATGTGTGTATGATTGTGAAAGAAAATAAAAATTAGTAGTATTAAATGTGAATTATAGTTAGTTAACAAGAAATATTACTTTTGATTGTGGATCGATGGAAATATGTCACGTGTGAATGAAACTGAACGTCATCATGTAGCTATAGAAAAAGAATTTGAAATGATGGTAATTCAATGTGAAGTATTGCAAGAAAATGTGCTAGAAAAAGTAGCTTGGTGTGATTATGGAACATGCCCTAGAATTGCGAGTGTTGGAAAGGAAAGATGCTAAAAGTATGAATTTATGAATGGTGGAATGATGCTACATGGAACACATGTTTGAGTGAAGTCGCTGCATGGTAGTATGGAATGTAATTAGTAGTGGCTATAGGTATGATGGGAGTGAAGTGGATGTAAGTGCTATAGGTAGTTGAAAAATAGGTCCTTGGTTATTGATGTGCCTCAGGGTTGTTGCTATAGGTCCCATGAACATCTACTATATGTCTAAAAAATAAATGTTGGTGATCATAACCTATGCATGTGTGTGCATGTGAGAGGTGTTGGTGAGTAATTATACCTGATTAGCATCAGTAGGTGAGCTGGTTGGCTTATCTATTGATGTATCGATTGATGTTTTGTTCTTGTCTACATGTTTGGCATGTAATTTTGAATTGAATTACTGCTGCAGATTATGTAAGAAGTCTTCCTTTTGCAATGAATTCTTATAAAGCTTGAGTTTGTGGCCATTGACTAATAGGGAGAATCTTATTTAATCGATGGTAGTGAGATGAACCATTCCATTTTAAAAACATGGCTTAATTTCATATGGTCCAAGCCATCATATCTATAATTTACCCTTGTGGTCTTTATACTTGAAATCATATAGCAACACCAAGTCACCTGTATTGAATTCCTTTGTTTAATGAACTAGTCATTCATTTGTTGTTTCTGCATAATTTTTGTATGGTGAATGACCTCCATTATGATTCATCTAAAGCATTTAGGTTGTCCATGCCAAGTTCTACCACTATGCAAAGTGTTTTTTATTCAAACTCAATTGAAAGGACAACTTTCTTCCCATACACCAATTCATATGGTGTAAACCTCGTTGTGGTCTTCCAAGTTATCCTGTATGCACAAATTGCTTTAGGGAGTCTTGCCGCCTAGTCTTTTTAGTGTAGTTGAACTATCTTGGTTAGAATACCTTCTATTAATATGTTTGTAAGTTATACTTTTCTTAGCTTGTGGATGGTAGGGTGTGGATTTTCAATGCCTAATCTCATACTCCTTGACCAACTTGTGAATTAAATCAGAAGTAAAGTGAGGTCCCTGGTCTGTGACCATTTCCTTGAGAACACCATACCTGGTGAAGATTTCTTCATAAAGGAATTTGGAATCACCGCCATCCCTTGAAAATTATAGTGCTTTCAGCTCCAACCACTTTATTAGATAGTCTATGCAGACCAAAATATATTCTTTTTATTGGATGTTGAAGCTATTGGACCAATGAAATCCAAGCCCCATTTGTCAAAGGGTGTAATGACCAATGTGGCTAAATTGACATTTCATTACTCGGAGTAGGTCTTCCCATTCTTTGACATCTAACACCTCCTTGTATACTTGATTGCATCTTTGTGAAGTGTAGGCCAGTAGTAACCAATATTTAAAATTTCCATAGTTGTCCTTTTAGTTGCAAAGTGCCCTCCATAAGGATCATCATGACATGCTCTTAGAATATCATAGACTTCATCCTCCCTAATGCATATTCTCATTATGTCATTAGACCCTATATAAAAGAGATAACCAACTACCCATGAATAAGGAAAACTGTGCTCTACCAGATGTCTTCTCTCTTTGGGTGAGAGATGTAGTGGTGTCTTCCTTGCAACCAACTAATTAACTACATTTGCATACCAAAGTGTCTACACAAAGAGGGAAAATAAATGTTCATCAAGAAAGGAGTCATCCACTATTTTCTTTGTTGATTTTATTTGTAGCCTTGAAAGAAAATCAACTACTACATTTGCTTTCCCTAGTTTATCCACAATTGTGGTATCAAATTCTCGCATTAGTAATAGCCATCTTACAATTCTTCCCCCAACCACTAGTTTGTTCATGAAATATCTTATGGCTATATGGTCTATATGAATAAAAATAAAGTATCTAGTGATGTAATGTATGAAATTATTAATGGCATATATCATTGCCAACATTTATTTTTCACTAATTGTGTAGTTAAGTTCAGTAGCCTAAAGATTCTTACTAATATAGGAGATTGCATATTCAAAATTTCCTTCTTTCTGTCCTAGAACAACACCTATTACAAAATCAGAAGCATCTATACATGAAAAATAATTGTCTAGTTAGGTGCTTTTAAGACATGGGTCTTTGTAAGTGCTATTTTGAGGGCTTCAAAAGCTTCTTGGCATGTAGGTGTCCAATCAAATTCAATGTCCTTAAAGAGGAGGACAAATAATGGGGTTGCTATCTTATTGAAATCCTTGATAAACCACCTATAGTAACCTACATGTCCAAGAATTCTTCTTAGATCCTATTTCTTTTAAGGAATAGGTTTAAGGTTTAGGGTTGTGATATTGACACTTTTGTAATACTTTCTCCAAATTAGCCAATGCCTCTTCATAATAATTCCCATAAGTGGTGAAATCATCCATGTAAATTTCCATGGAATAATGTGCAAAATATAAGAATACACTTAATACCACTCTTTGAAATGTTGTAGGAGCATTACATAATCCAAATGGTAAGAAAAAATAGGAATATGTACCCCACAGGCACGAAAAAGTGGTTTTTTCCTGATCCTTTGGAGCTATTTTTATCTCATTATACCCACTAAATCCATCTAGGAAGGAGAAATATTTCTTACCTACTAGCGAATCCAATACTTGATCAATAAAAGGAAGGGGAAAATGGTCCTTGTTGCTGCATTTAATTCCCTGTAATCTACACATACCCTTTAGTTACCTCCCTTCTTTGGCACAATCCCCAATGGGGATACCTATTGGCTGCCAAATATGGGATAAATAAACCTTGCATCCAACAAATTTTGTAATTCTATTTGGACTATGTCACACACAACTGGGTTCATCCTCCTTCGAGGTTGCCTCATGGGCTTGTAGCCTTCATTAATATAAATTCTATGCATGCATAGGTGAGGATCTATACCTTTCATGTCATGATAGTCCCATACAAATGCTGGTGTGTGAGCTTGCACCATGGTTAATAATGAATACTGTTAGGTAGTTGTCAATTGGTTATTGAAATTTAGTGTTTTTCTTGGCGTGATATCTATGGTTAAGGAAGATGACTTGACAAAAGCAATATCAAGACTTGATAGATTGAGATTGTAATTATGGGGTAGTAGTGTATGGACTTAGAGGCATTTGTAGGTATTATGTTATGTAAAGGACAATGTAAGCATGCGAGGCAGTGGTGTTGCTTCAAGTCCCTACCATAAGAGTTCTACATAATGTTGGAAAGGATTTCATGCTCATCCTGAATGTCTAGCATTGGGCTTCATTCAATGGTCATGAGTGTTTGTAAAGAATATTGGTCATCTTCTTGAAGGGCTGGCGATACAGTTTGATCCAAATATGTATGTGGTTGTGCAGGTGAGTAAAGAACAATTTTTTTTCACATTCCCATTGGAAATGATCATGTTGCCAAACCTATAACCAATGAATGTATCTATAGTGGATAACCAAGGCCTCCCTAATATTAAGTGGTATCTTGCAAGGTTTGCTTTAGAATGTAAGACCATAAAATCTGTAGGATATTCCCATGAATCCAGTGTATGACTAAATCTTCTATAATACCCTCTGGTTTAATAGTTGACCTATCTTCTAGTTACAAAACAGTAGGTGTGGGTCAAAGTTCCATTAACTGAAGTTGTTTCATAGTTCCTTTTGTCATAACATTTATGGATGCTCATAGGTCAATTAAGGTGTTTCTAATGAGAGTTCCATTAATTTGGTTATTTACTATAGGGATTTCAAGGTTTGCATATTTCAAAAAACTATATTGCCTAACATGATGTCTGCAAGTTGTCCTAAGACATGAAAATTTTGGTGGTTCATTTTCTACTTAGCATTTTAAGGCATAACTCTCTCACAATTTTTGTGTATATTGGTACTTAATTTCTTGAATTGAGGATATTTTTATGCAAACATTTCTAAGTTGGCACAATAGGTTAGATTCAAGTTCATAATGGGACTTTTGTGTGGTTAGTCTTTCAGGGAATGGTGGTTTCGAACTTGTGATGTTTTTGTATGTCCTATCTTGTTCAAGTTCCTTTGTTTTATTGTCAATATTTTCTACTGGGGGCTTCTCGTCAGTGATCTCTAAAATGTGAGGAGATGAAGGCCCAACAAGCATATTTCCTGAATGAAGGTGGACATCACTCACCTCAACCCCATAGATCAAGTATTGGATGGTGTCATTAGTATAAGACTGCTAGACAAGCTTGTTAGGGTTTGTTGCAGGTTGGGATGACAGCTAAGGTGCTCTTGGCTGTGATGGTGGGACCATGGATAGATTTGACATTATGGCAGGTTACTGTGGTTGCAAAGGTTGTTGTGGCTATGGTTAGTTTATATTTTGGTTCTGCCATTGTTGACTCCCACACCACTATGATGGCCATTGGTTTTGTTGGGGTGGCCATTGTGAATTGTAATTTGGGGCTTGATAAGGTTGTGGTGGCCATATCCCCTACTGTGGAACCCAATTAGGTGCTTGGGCCATTGGCCATGATTGATTTTGTGTATTATTCCAGGGATAATTTTTCCAATGTGAGAAATTTGAATTACCCCCAAGAAATGACATATTGTAAGACAATGGATCTCGAGGCATACCTTATCTTTTTTGCTATGTTTCGTGCTAAAAAAAAAGTAAAATAGTTAGCCTTCCTCATCCTCTAGGGATTGAAATTCAGGATTCCCTTTCTTTTCTTTTGAAATTCTAGCCAACTTATTACATTTATAGTTTATCCTCTTCTCGTGGCAATGTGGATAGTATTCAATGAGAGATTCCTCCACTTCATCCTACTTGTTCTTGACATGCTGTTGGTGTAATTAATTATTTAATTACACTTACATAAATTTACTTAGGTTATAAGATTCTTTCTAAAAGTCTTAGTTGGATTTTCTAGAACTTATCTTATCTAGCCAATGCATCATTTCCTAGGTGATTAATTTGTTAGTTGTCTCATGTCATAGGATTGTGACATTTGTCAACATCATGTTCATTACTAGATTTCAACCTTGCCTATATAAGGAAGGTGATTGTACTCATTTGTATCATACTTCACACCTCATCATTTGATAGGTCTTAATATCAAGCAAGCTCATTCTTGCATACTCTCTTGTAGAATTTTTTCATTGTTTTTGCAAGTGGTCTTGGGTGTTGAGCTAATATCTTTATCTCTTACATGGTATGAGAGCCACATCTTACAAAACCCTTCTTAGATTTGAGGGTGGAGCTATTTCTAGTGAGAGATCTTGATTTGAGGTTGTCTCTCCATAGGAGGGATTTCATGGCATCTTACTTTTGGTTCGTGTTGGAGGAAATATGAGCTCAAATTTGAGGTCAGGGCAGCTGAGAAAGTCAGAATTGACTTTTGTTTCACCTTGAAAGGAAATAGAAAAGAGCAAAGGAAAGTACTAATGAATGAGCAATTGTTTGAAGGAAAGAGATTACCAAATAGATTGAAGTAGCCAAACCAAGCACCACCAAAGCAAGAGAGACACAAGAATTTGTTAAGGGGAAAAAACAAGAAAAAACCCCAATATTATGAATGGAGGCAAAATGCCTAAAGAATAATACAAAGAGAGAGAGCTTCAGCCTTAGCTTGCTTGCATGAGTCTTAAAGAATGAGAGGAGAGGCACCTCAATAAGTAGAGGTGAGAATGAGGAGTTAGAATGTAACTCCCAACTCAATGAATGCCACCATTCATCTATGTGTGTGCAAAGTGTCACCTCTTAAGGAGGTGGTTACAAATATTCCTTAATAAAGGAATTAAAAAATAAGCCATCCTCACACATGTGTGAGATGACAAAAAGACAAAAGACTTGTAGGGATTCCTTTGGAATATTCCTACAAGTTAATAAAAAATTACAATTAAAGAATAACCTTTACCAAGTAAAGATTAATCTTCTAACACACCTAAATCTGACATTTCTAGCCAAAGTTATGGAGGTTTGAAGATTTGCAAGATCTAGGAGTTGCAGAGCTTCTGGTGAATTTTCAGGCAGATTTGACCTCGCCATCGTTTCTAGGAGGCCCAAGAGATGAAAATCGATATATAATTCTTCCTATTTCACCTTTAGCTATTCGTGAAGAATTTTTTTTATCCGACGTAGCCGTACGACCCCCGAGTATAGGGTACGATTTATTTATTTCGTTGAAAAAATAATTCAAAAATTATATTATGCATTTTTATTATATCGGCTTTTAAAAAAATTGTGGGGCAATTAATTTTTTTTTTAGGCTATTGGCATATTTTATTGTGGGTTTGGAGTTAAAAATTTGTAGAGGGCTTTTATTTCTATGGACTATTGGTACTATCGTACCAGGCCATCATATCATCAACCTAATTTGTCCCTCCGCCAGCTAGGTTCTTTGTTCCATCGGCCATTTGTTCCCACTGTCGGGCTCTGTGTTCACCACTGGTCAACTCCTGTTTACTATTTTTTTTGTTCCGACTGTTTTCCCAACATCATCAATTGTCAAATTGGGCATTCTACTCTTTTCACGACATTTGATCGACAGGTACAAGCCACCGCCACTGGCTACCTTGCATCATCATCGTACACTCTTGTCACCGTCTGACCTATTTTCTTTCACCGTCGGCTCATAATCATTTGCCTTCAATCGACGTTGACTCCTTTGGTCAGCCCTATCGACATCTATCACTTCCACCGACATATTCTTCGCCAGCTCCTACAAGTCCTCGCCACCGATCTCCATCCTCCATCGGTCTTCATTCATTGACTGTTGACGTTCTTGTTCTCTACCGCCCCTCATTCCTGCCCGTGGTTCACCGCCGGCTACCTTCGTCAACCTGCACATTTAACTAGCTGGTCCATTCCTCCAAACCACCAGCATCGTTCCTACACCACCAACCATTTTCTCTATCGCCTTTGCATTTATTTCGGTGTCCTTCAATCAACATTTGTAGGCCCGTGCGTCTCTTTGGTAAGTGTTCATTGTACAAGATGGGTACCTTCTCTACTACCTCGGTGGGATAAGTGATTTGGTTGATTGACCCCTATTGGCATTTTATATGCATAAAATGTTTTTATGAGTTTGATTTGATATTGTAAAAGCCGACTCTATTTTTTTTGGTTAGTGGATTTTTTACTTGGACATGCAGCAGGTAGGTCATATGAGTGACCTGATTGTAGCCCCTGGGTGCGCATTTTTTGTGCCTAATTAGTCTGACAGTGTACTTCATAGTGGTACAGGTCTTTTTGACATGATCTCCAAATTTTGCAAACAAGATATCGACGAAAAGCTCTTTCTGAGTACTTCACAGTGGTACAGGTCTTTTTGACAAATTTTGCAGCAAGTACAATTTATTCACAATTGAATTTAGATCACCCGTTTGGACCTCCGAGCTCATAACTTTCTGCCAGTTTCTCTAATTTTGGTGATTCAAGTTGCATTTGGAAGGTATTGAGGAGATCCTTGATTTGGTTCATGTACTTTTTTCAGTTTTAGCCCCAAGTGTGAGATATTCAAATTTTTGCATATTTGCTTTCTACTTCGTAACTTGGACATCCTAATTCTTGAAGAAGTTCTATTTGTGGGGGGGAGTTTATTTTTAGTTGTATTATCAAATTTGGGAGGTCTCATATCAATTTGATTAAAATATTTTCCATATTTGCACTCTTGGTACTTGTTGATCTCATGGTTGAACTAGGATTTGAAGTGTTGACTCCTCATTACTATCACACCTGGAAGGTAAAAATGTAGAGATTTCTTTCATCAAAGGGTTTGTGGTCCACTTTGGGTGACCACCAACTTGATTTTACCAAAGAATATGAATGATTTTCTCATAGGAATAAATGTGATGAAGCTATGGGTTTAATTGCAATGCATGTTTCAGATAGTTTATTCTTTCATATTGAGGAATGTACAACCCCTAAGAAGGTGTGGGATAAGTACAAGACACTCTTTGATGCAGTTAGTGAGGTTCGTGCCATGCAGTTGGAGGCTGAATTGGCTTCACTTTCTATAGATGCATTTTCCACCATTGAAGACTACTTGGTAAAATTCAAATCACTAAGATCTCAATTGGAAGGATGTGGCAAGGAGAAAACTGATAAAGAATGCATATTTTTGATTTTATCTAAGTTAAAAGGTTCCTTTGCATACTTTTCTACTTCCTCCTATGCAACTATGGATGGCTTAGGTGATTCTTTTGTAATGCCCTCTTTTGAGACATTCTGTGATAGGTTGACTAGAGAACAAGCAAAACTTAGTCAACTTGATACACATACTAAGAATCATGCTTTAGTTGCATCATCATCATCTAAGGATAAAGGAAAGAAGAATTTCAAACCTAAGGAAAAATATAAAGAACCTCCCACCTCTTCCAAAGAGGAAAAACTTAAGAAGGAGAAGAGTAAATGTGGTTATTGTAAAAACTAGGGAATGGTGAACAAACTTGTTACAAGAAAGAGTTAATGAAATGAGGCAACTCTTAAAGGAACACAACGTTTCTTTGCCTTCTAAGTCAAAGTTGCTCATATTCTTCTTCTCAATCGACATCTACTACACACACTAGTCATGCGGGCATTGCAAATAGGAGTGATATGGTAGATGATTATAAACAGAGAGGACATGCCCTTGTTGTCACACAAGTTGAGAGGTCTAAAAATTGGATTCTTGATTCTGGAGCCTCCTATCATATATTGGGTCAACCTGATAGGTTCTCATCTTTGAAGCATACTTCACTTATGAAGATCTTGATGGCAAATGATGTGTATCTTGATGTATATGGAAAAGGGGTTATTGATGTGCCACACAATAGCTTTAATAATGTGCTTTGTATTCTTGATATTAAGCACAATCTTCTTTCAATATATCAGATAGCACAAACTGGAAAATCAATTGAGTTTACTCTAGATTCAGTCTACATTCGAGATTTGGATACAAAGCAACTTGTTGCAGTGGGTAGGGCCAATCATCAGGAAAAGATGTACTACTTTTCTCATTTTGTTCTTGTTGTCAAATAAGGTTTGCACCCTTGCTAAGCTATGAGCTGCAGCAACCTATTGACACATGGGAACACTCCGAGGTTGTGGGTGACCTGGGAATGAAGTGGACCTCCAGATTATGGGCTAGTTCCACTTAAGATAACTTCAAAATACTAAAAAAATTGACAAGGGAAAGAGTAAGAAGGATATGCTTGAAATTTAAAACTTATCACTAACAGGTGATACACCAAAGATAAAATTTTAAAAAGACTATTGGAACTCACAGAATTCTCAATAATGCTAAACAATCTCACAACATCGAGATTTATGTCTGCAAAAGTGATTCTATGTAAGGTTCCGACTATTCTAATGCTTAACACAAGGAAAAAAATGACATTTTCACAGATATAAATGCAATAGAAAGAGATCACTAACATAAACTTGCACTATGACATAATATTCTTTGCATTTAGTACTGAAGGAATCTGATAAAATAAAGGATTAAACATAATTTTATCATGCAACTCACAACCAATACTAAACAACAAAGGAAATCGGTGAAGGAAATGACTTTCTATTGAGAAAAAGGGAGTTTTTTGTATTACAAACTATAGTATTTGTAAAAATGAGTTACAAAGTCTGAATGATGCTCTTTCGACAATCTCTTAACCAAGAAATCCTTTTTTACAAAGAGGGAAAAAAGCCATATATACCACAAAACCAAATAGTGTCAGCCCTTGCCTTAGGGTTTACAAAAAATGAGTCGGTGCCTGAACACGTCAGCCCTAGAAAAGTTTTGGAATAAAGTCAATGAGGCATTAAATGTGCCTACCCTGTTCATGTTGGTGAAAGATTGTTCCTAGGCATGGCCTTCAGATCTTTTGCAACCATCACATTAACTCCCAGCCCTCATGTCCAACCTGGAGAGCTTCATCAGAGCCACTTGAATGCTTTGCAGCATGGTCATTAATGTCGATCTACCTTTGCTGGTAGACATCCCAGCTGTCATTGAGACTCGCGGCTTCTTACTTTCTGCTCTCTTCTTGTTCTAGATCTTTTTGGAAGTCGACCCCGCTTGAGAAGTAGTATCCAACATTCTCGTCTAGATCCTTACAGACAAACACCACTGATTCACCAAATTGATCATCACCCTCGATCATAGAGTAGATTTGTACCTCTCGCAGTCTGTTGACCTCTTCTCGGGAACAGTCACAAAAGTCAAACTGCCAACAGCTCGCCCTTAGCTTCCTCTAATTGGTTGAACAGACACCACGTAAGATTTTTAGGTGGTCAACATTTGTTCAAATAGAAACGCATGTCAGTGAGACACTAGTCGTGTCTCCCCGATGCCTACAATGTTCTATAGCAGCCATCAGCATAACACACAACTATCGGCGAGACTTCATAGCGAGCGACAAGAGTTATAACAATATAAAAAACATTGGCAAGACCATTGCTCCATCGGTGAGACATCACACCGACGCCAACCCTGTGAACAACTGTCGGCAAGAGCTTTTCTCAAATGGAGAAGCACATAAAAACTCACAACGACCGAAAATACCTTGGCAACTCGAGCATTTCAAAAAGAAAAGGCAGAGTCGGAGTAGGGATGGAAATAGAAACCAAGACTAACCAACCCTTCTAAGTCCATCCCCCACTCCGATTCTGCCTCCGCCAAAGTAAAGAAATCCCCAAACAAAAGAAAGAAAAGCAGGATTGGAACCAAAACTGATCCCGGGCGCAACACAGCAGGGGCAGAGTCAGAATAGGAATGAGCCCCTGAAACCCTCCTAGGTCCATATCTGCTTACAGTTCTGACCCCGCCTCTGACAACACACAAAGCAAGAAGGAAAAAGAAAAACATAAGGAAGATTGAAGAGAAGGAAACATTCCTCAATCACTGGAAAAAAACAAAGAAAAGAAGAATGGGCAGAAACGAGACCTGGACCAGAACAGAAACAGGAACTGGAACTTTTGGAAAAGTTCCAGGTTCGGTTCCGGTCTGTGTCCTGGGTCTGCCAAAACAAAGAAAATGCCCAAGGAAAAGAACAAACCCAAGACACACAAAAAAAAGACCAAAGGACGACAAAACACAAACGAGATCGGAACGAAAACCGATCCCGGGCGAAAACCAGCGGGGGCGGAAGTGGAGAAAAACCTGGAACTGGAACTTTTGGAAAAGTTCCAAGTTCGATTCCAGTCCCGATCCCACCTCCGCCAATACACAACAAAAATGGGGAAAAAGGAAAGGAGAAAGAAACACAGGGAAAAACCACCCCACTATCAAACACAAGGTCAAAAGAAAACAAACGCACAAAAGCACGGAACCGGAACCGGAATCGGGAAAAAAACAGAAACTAGAACTTCATAAAAGTTCCAATATTTGGTTTCGGTCCGACTCCACCTCTGACAGAACAAGAGAAAAGGGCCCAAGGAAAACAAAAAAGAAAGGGGGAAAGCAAGGAATAAACATAAGATGAAGACCCTCCCAATAAAATACTGAACCCCTGCACACTGGGCTCAACCCTTGTGGGAGCCATATTTAATCCACGTGCCGAATTTAAAACATAATTTTCCCCTGCAGCTGCACAAGAAGAAAACAAGTTAGAAAATATGTAACGTTGATGCAAATGTTCCTCCATTTGGCCTTCATGAACACTTGAAAACATAGATTGCCCCACCTAATTGAGACTATAGGTGAAAATATGGTAACATTTCTGGCAACCTCAGCTGGATGTTTTCCTGCTAAACACGCAAACCAATAGCCTAGGCCTATCCATTGGGCATGGAGTCATTGGGAACCTAGACCCATTTACAAAAAAATCACCCAAGACCTCAGTAACTCAGATGTTAGACATATATGAGGGCCTGGCCCATCCAAGAAAAAATAGTAGAGGGAAAACTGCTCACTTGTGCTGAAACAACACTTAGGGAATGAAAACTACATTTGATCTAATGTGTGAAAGCACTTATTGATATCTAGAATTTTAACAACTATGTATAGATTTAGGTCCATACCTCAAAAGCAATGTTTGAGGTGAATTCCATTCACCAAGATTAGTTCCACTACACCATCCAACCTAGAGAGCTGGAAAGCATTATGCTATTTCTTCTCAGTGATGATATATGGTCCAGTCCAAAATGCATCAAATTTGGAGTGCCTTCTAGGCCTGCTTTTCAATTCATCCCACTTTAGCACTATGTCACCCTCTGGAACACTTTGGGAGATGCCTTTTTATTGAATGACCTTTTCATTTGAGCCTGATGTTGCTCAATCTTTTTCACTGCTTCAACTCTGAGTTTTTCAAGTTCAATTAACTGAGCTAACCTTGCTGTCATAGGTTCCTCCTCAATCATATTAAGCTAGTTTACCAGATCAAGGGCTGGGAGTTCAACTGAAATAGGAAGTCTTGCCTCTTTTTCGTACACTAACATGTATGGAGAAAATCCTGTAGACCTTTTTGACGTAATCCTATTAGCCCACAAGGTTGATTTCAGCTTGGTGTGCTAGGATTTTTGATTGTCTTCCATAGTTCTCTTAATGATCCTCAGGAGATTCTTGTTAGTGGACTCAGCTTGTCCATTGCCCTGTGGATAATAATTAGAGGATATACTCAGATATATACCATTCTTGAAAGTCCATTCAAAAATTTTAATACTCACAAAAGCAAGGGAATTGTTTGAGATAATAGAATCTGGGATACTGAATATGGTAACTAAATCTTCATAGAAATTCAAGACAACAGATTTATTAGCCTCTTTGAGTGCCACAACTTCAGTCCATTTTGAAAAATAATCAGTGGATGTGAGCACCCACTTGTGGCCCACACTTGATGGCGGGTTTATAACCCCAATGAAATCCAAACCCCATTTCATGAAGGACTGATCAATTTGAATTGGTTGTAGTGGGAGGGCTGCCAACTTCTCTTTTCTAGCAAAAATAGCACTCTTTGCACTTTCTTACCCATACATGAGCATCTTTGAATAAGGTAGGCCAGTAATAGCCACCTTTCATTATTTTAAGAGCTATAGCTCTTGGAGAAAAGTGTCCACCAGCTGACCCTTGATGGAATTCATGCAATACTCTACCAACCTGATCAACTTCAATACATCTTAATAGGACACCATGAAAATCTCTTCTAAACAACAAACCATTTAAAAGAACATAAGGTATGGATTGCAGTCGATAATAACTTCTTCTGGATTTAGTTAGATTAGGAGGGCACTCACCAATCAATAAAAAATGTGTCATTCCCGCAATCCAACCCATAGGACCAGGTATAGCAGTTTGTTGTCCATCTTGAAGTGCTAAAACATAACTTTCCTCCTCCTTTATATTGTTGTTGCTATCCTCTGTAAGCTGCTCATAGAGACCTCTCCCTCTTATTAGTTTGGTAACCTTTATTTCAAGATCATACTCCATTACCTTAGTGACCCAACCAAAAATCTTTGTCCAGTAAAAACTCTTTCACACTTGGATGAGCAACCATCAGTATAATCTTGTTATTGGAAAGCATGTACCTAAACTTCTTTAAGCTTCTTATAACAGCAAGAACATGTTTCTCTACAAAAGTATACTTGAGCTCATAATCTTTGAGTCCCTGACTGAAGAATGCCAAAGGCTGTTCAGATCCTTCATCATTTCGCTGTACAAGCATGGCTGAAAGTGAATCAATATTTCCATAGGCATATAAAATGAAATCTTTAGAAAAATCAGGATTCAGAAGTGTAGGTGAGGCTGCTAATGCCTCTTTTATAAGCTCAAAACTTCTTCTCCCATCCTTAGTCCAGATGAAAGGTACATTCTTTCTTAGCATATGAGTTAGTGGATCTAATAGATCAACGATATCAGGGATAAATCTCCTAACAAAGTTAATCCTACTGATAAAACTTTGCAAACCTTTTTTGTGCGTTGGTAAAGAAAGAGCTAAGATAACACTTATTCTTTCAGGGTCAACAGTAATACCCTATTTAGACACCACATAACCAAGCAATTTGCCTTCATGAACAACAAATACACACTTTGTTGGATTAAGTGATATCCCAAATTCCCTGCATTTCTCAAAAATCTGCCTTAATGATTCAGATGATCCTTAGCCTCCTTAGAAAAAATAGTGATATCATCGAGATAGACTAGGACTATCTTGTACAGTAGACCCTGAAAGGCCATATCCATGGATTTTTGAAAGGTTTCCCCCAACATTAGATAAACCGAAGGGAATTTTCTGATAGGCCACAATTCCCCACTTTGTGGTGAAGGTTGTTTTGTACTAATCTTTTTTTACTAATATCTGGTTGTAACCAAAATAGCCATCTAATAAGGAAAACCTTTCAGACCCTGAAACTACCTACAGTATCTGCTCCATAAAAGGCAAAGGATGACGGTCCTTTAAGGAGGCCCTATTTAAGTCGTGGAAATCTACACAGAGTCTTATTTCACCATATTTGTTCCTTATTGGTACTAGGTTTGAAACCCATGAGGTATACTTAATGGGGAAAATAATGCTACTTTCAATTAACTTATCCAGCTCTTTCTTCATTAAAGGCTCTAACTTAGGATTTAAGGGCCTCTATTTTTGCCTAACAGGTTTGACATTAGGCTCAAGTTCAATGGTATGTTGAGCAAGCTGGGGATTAAATCCCTTTAAATCAGTATATTTCTAGGAAAAAATATCATTAAATTCTTGAAAAGCTGAATAAAAACATGCTTTTCTTCAGCTATACATACCTTGCCTAATTTAAGAAGCTATTCTTTGAAAACTTCAACTTCTTCATAGTGATCTTGCTGAACTTGAATACTGCACTTGGGTTTTCTAGCTTCATCGTCTGTATTAAAAATAGATTCTAGAGTGACCAAGCCTAGATTCTAGAGTGACCAAGCCTTTTGGTAACTTGTTGTTTCTTAGCTGAATAACTTGGTCACTATACTGGTGCTGTAACTTTTCCTGATTGGCATTTAAGAACTTAGCTTCTTCTCTTAAAAAAATGACAATTTGTTGGTCACTATCAAAGACTTTCTAGTGTATATTATTATCAGGCACAGCAAGCCTAACTACAATCTTAATATGCTGATTAGTTTTATCACTGCCAATCTCCTTCAGAATATCATGTTCAACTCCTACAACAACTAATCTACCAACATGTTTATTCTGAGCTTTAGGAATGGAAATTAGATTAAATACCTCAAATTCCTCTAAGAGGTCCCATACTCTATTCCTATAAGACCTGAGTGTATCATTTTTCACAACATTAAGCTTTCTCACCTGATTGACAACCAATTCGTTGTCACCATATACCTTTAGGCAGCTAATACCTCTTTGTCTTGCCCACTCCAGACCTTGGACTAGAGCTTCATATTTAGCAGATTTATTAGAACAACTAAAACAAAATTTGAAAGCTAAATAGTACTTCTGACCTTCTGGTGATACTAACATACAACCACCACCAACACCTACCCTACTCCTTGAGCCACCAAAAAATAGCTCCCACACATCATTTTCATGTTGTTCACTGTGCTGCTTTGTCTTTTTCAATATTAGGCATAGAAGATTCAGTCTCATGCATCATATAAACACCAATGCCAACCTCCTCCAATTGCTTACCTGTACCGACTTCATGAGTTTGAGATGCCCACTCTTTAGGAAGAATATCTGATGTTCTTTCCGTTTGAATTTCAACCTCTTGAACAGTAGGCTACTCCACTTGTACACTTGTAAACAAGTTGGCATTAATAGGAGATAGATTGTAAGGTTCAATATGAACTTTGGCTATGGGTTCTAATTTAACAGTGACTCTAGTACCATATCTAGTTCTGAATAGCATATGAGACCAATTAAAGGATAGGTAACCACCTATCTTGGCCATAAAATCCCTAGATAAACAAAGTGAAAAGTACAGGGGCAACTCAATAATGTAGATATCCTGTGGTATTGCAAAATTCGGACAAGCATGTAAAGTTAAGCTAAAATTTTTAATGACCCCTACTATGTTAACAACATTACCATCCAATTGTACTACCCCCTTTTCTAGTGGCTCATATTCAATTCCCAACTTATCAACAATTTGTTTGGGCATAACTGAACTACTAGCCCCTGAGTCAATCATACAATTGTGAACAAGATGATCTCCTATGATCAATGACAAATAAAAAGGAGGTGGCTTGACCTTAGCGGCTTGCTGTTCTTTATCATTATCAGTAGTACTAGTCAACACAACTTTCTCCTTTTCTATGCTAGGTTCATCTGAGACACTTAAACCTGATAAAGCAGATTGAAGCAGGTCCTTTTGACCCAGAATACTCAGAGAATCCCATATTGACATGGGCACATTAATTTTCTTCATATGCTCAAGTATATTGAAAGATGTAGCAGGTTTAACTTGACCTTTAGGTGGAATAACATCACCTTTAATTGAAGGTGCCTGGACTGATGAATCAGGCTGTTGCTTGCCTACCAAAGGCTTCCCTCTTGGTAGCATTCAGATTTGGTCAGCTTTTGATGAGCCAAGAGCATTCTGATTCTGGTTCAGCCCTTGTTTCGATTGAGTTTGAACCGTATCAAGTTGATGTCCTTCATCTATTGCCCTCTTTTTACTACGTGTGTTGTCTGCAATTGAAGAACTAATGTTGTTCATTCCAAAAAATTCTTCCCCTTTCCAGTTTAGGAATGTAGACTCATGTGTCTGTTGCTCTTGCTGCTGTACTTCAGTTACCATAGACACATTATACTACATTGCTGGACTAGTTTGAACCATCAAGGCTTGATTAAGTAGCCCATTTACATAGGTACTCTAATTATGGGGCTGACCACATGGAAAACACCACTCATAATCTTGAACTAAATTGTTCTGGATAGGTGCAAGCTCTTTGGAAGTGCTTGCAGTATTGGAGTCATAAGCTTGATATGGCCTTGGGTTAGGAGCATATCTTTGGCCCTAATTATAAGGCTGATAAGGCGGTCTGTTGGTCTGATTTTGCTAGTAATTAGACTGAAATGAGGGCTGATAAGGTTTAAAACCTTGATTTTGCTGCTTTTTTAGATTAACCATCTCATTGCTGAAGGTCGTTAGAAGGCCTTTAATCTCTTGCAGTTTGAAAGACTGAGCTAGAAGCACATTTACTTGGCCATTAGGCTGGGTATCAGGAAATATTGGCAATATAGGTGGTCTTGGGGCAATTTTACCAGCATGTATGAGGTTGTTTTAAGCTCTAACAACTACACTATATGCTGCAAGAAGTGTATCCCCTCCCATTGATTGAATCATCACGAAAATATCACTATTTAAAGCTCTCAAATAGTATAAAAATGCATGATTCGTAGTAGGTCTTAACGTTTGTGGAATTATATCCCATGTTATCTAAAAATAGTGGTTGAACTCTGACATAACTTCATGAGGAGCTCTTTTGATTGTAGACAGGTGCTCCACCAATGAAAAATGGTCTGATTTGTCTTCAAAAAACTTGCACAACTGGCTGCCTAATTCATCCCATGTTGCTATGGAGTTAATAGGCAGGCCTTTGAACCATTGTAAGGCTTTTCCTTTGAATGATGCTGCCAACAATCTGAGTGCAACGTTTTCTTCAGTAACATGGTGAACTGCACACAGGTTAGCAACATCTTTTATATGCTTTGTTGGAGTGGTAAGATCCTCGCCATGAAAATATGGCAGAATTTTTAAGGTAGCAATAGGAATTTCGTCATGCTGAGTCAAATTTAGTGGGCTGCCTTGGTTAAAGGCAACAAATGGCTGATTTCTCACTGTTGGAATCATTGTAACTGGGATGCTCTCAGCGATAAAAATAGGAACGACAGTATGGCTTCTCATAGAAGGATTTGACTTGGATCTTTTGGAATAAATAACTATCTTTACCTTTTGGACTTCCCTCCCCCTTTTTCTAGGCGGGGACAACTGCAAATACTCAAAAACAACCAAGTTACTCCTAGTCTGCACTCTTCTCATGAGCAGCAATGCACTGGTTTTGCTAAATCTGAGCTTAGAGTTTCCAAGTATGCTAAGACTAGCCTCTTAAAGACTACAATTTATGCTACACATACCAAATAGTAGTATGATAATTCTGGTTTAAGACTAAAAAACAAAGTCTCAGTCCCACTGGGCATGCCAAAAACTATTGTCGAATAAGGTTTGCACCCTTGCTAAGCTATGAGTTGTAGCAACCTACTGACACATGGGAACACTTCAAGGTTGTGGGTGACCTGGGAATGAAGTGGCCCTCTAGATTATGGGCTGGTTCCCCTTAAGATAACTTGAAAATACTAAAAAAAATTACAAGGAAAAGAGTAAGAAGGATATGCTTGAAATTTAAAACTTATCACTAACAGGTGATACACCAAAGATAAAATTTTGATAAGACTGTTGGAACTCACAGAAGTCTCAATAATGCTAAACAATCTCACAACACCAAGATTTATGTCTGCAAAAGTGATTCCATGTAAGGTTCCGACTGTTCTAATGCTTAACACAAGGCAAACAATGACTTTTTCACAGATATAAATGCAATAGAAAGAGATCACTAACATAAACCTGCACTATGGCATAATATTCTTTGCATTCAGTATTGAAGGAATCTGATAAAATAAAGATTACACAGAATTTTATCATGGAACTCACAACCAATACTAAACAACAAAGGAAATCGGTGAAGGAAATGACTTTCTATTGAGAAAAAGGGAGTTTTTTGTATTACAAACTGTAGTATTCATAAAAATGAGTTACAAAGTCTGAATGATGCTCTTTCGACAATCTCTTAACCAAGAACTCCTTTTTTACAAAGAGGGAAAAAAGCCATATATACCACAAAACCAAAAAGTGTCAGCCCCTGCCTTAGGGTTTACAAAAAATGAGTCAAGTTCTTGAACACGTCGGCCCTAGAAGAGTTTTGGAATAAAGTCAATGAGGCATTAAATGTGCCTACCCTGTTCATGTCGATGAAAGATAGTTCCTAGGCATGGCCTTAGATCTTTTGTAACCATCGCATTAACTCCCAGCCCTCGTGTCCAACCTTCGAGAGCTTCATTAGAGCCGCTTGAATGCTTTGCAGCATGGTCATTAATGTCGATCTACCTTTGCTGGTAGACATCCTAGCTGTCATTGAGACTCGCGACTTCTTAATTTCTGCTCTCCTCTTGTTCTAGATCTTTCTAGAATTGACCTCACTTGAGAAGCAACATCCGACATTCCGTCTAGATCCTTACAGATGAACACCACTGAGTCACCGAACCGATCATCACCCTCAATCACAGAGTAGATTCGTACCTCTCACAGTCTGTTGACCTCTTCTTGGGAATGGTCACAAAAGTCAAACTACCAACAGCTCGCCCTCAACTTCCTCAATTGGTTGAATAGACACCACGTAATATTTTTAGTCGGTCAACAATCATTCAAACAAAAATGCATGTCGGTGAGACACTAGCCATGTCTCCTCGATGCCTACAATGTTCTATAGCAACCATCAACATAACACACAACTGTCGGCGAGACTTCATAGCGAGCGACAAGAGTTATATCGATATAAAAAACATCGGCAAGACCATTGCTCCGTTGGTGAGACATCACACCGATGCCAACCCTATGAACAACTGTTAGCAAGATCTTTTCCCAAATGGAGAAGCACAAAAAAACTCACAGCGACCAAAAATGCCTTGGTGACTCGAGCATTTCAAAAAGAAAAGGCGAAGTCAGAGTAGGGATGGAAACCGAAACCGAGACTAACCAACCCTTCCAAGTCCATCCCCCGCTCTAATTCCACCTCCGCGAAAGTAAAAAAAAACCCCAAACAAAAGAAAGCAAAGCGGGATCGAAACCAAAACCGATCCGGGCATAACATAGTGGGGGCGGAGTCGGAACATGAACAAGCCCCTGAAACCCTCCCAGGTCCATATCTGGTTACAGTTCCGACCCTGCCTCTGAAAACACACAAAGAAAGAAGGAAAAAGAAAAACATAAGGAAGATCGAAGAGAAAGAAACATCCCTCAATCATTGGAAAAAAAACAAAGAAAAGAAGAACGGGCGGAAATGGGACTGGGACCAGAACAAAAACAGGAACTGGAACTTTTGGAAAAGTTCCAAGTTTGGTTCCGGTCCGTGTCCCAGGTCCGCCAAAACAAAGAAAATGCCCAAGGAAAAGAACAAACCAAGGCACACAAAAAACAAAGACCAAAGGATGACAAAAAACAAATGGGATCAGAACGAAAACTGATCCCAGGTGAAAACCAGCAGGGGCGGAAGCGGAGAAAAACCTGGAACTAGAACTTTTGGAAAAGTTCCAAGTTCGATTCCAGTCCCGATCCCGCCTCTGCCAATACACAACAAAAACGGGGAAAAAGGAAAGGAGAAAGAAACAAAGGGAAAAACCACCCCACAGTCAAATGCAAGGTCAAAATAAAACAAACGCACAAAAGCGCGCTAGAACCGGAACAAAAACAGAAACTGGAACTTTGGAAAAGTTCCAATATTTGGTTTCGGTCTGACTCCGCCTCCGATAGAACAAAAGAAAAGGGCCCAAGGAAAAATAGAAAGAAAGGGGGAAAGCAAGGCATAACATAAGATGAAGACCCTCCCAATAAAATATTGAACCCTTGCATGATGGGCTCAACCCTTGTGGGAGCCACATTTAATCCACACACTGAATTTAAAACATAATTTTCCCCTACAGCTGCACAAGAAGCAATCAGGTTAGAAAATATGTAACGTTGATGCAAATGTTCCTCCATTTGGCCTTCATGAACACTTGAAAACATAGATTGCCCCGCCTGATTGAGCCTGTAGGGGAAAATATGGTAACAGTTCCTGATGGTGAATGTTCCAAAAATGACTCTCCTAGATCCAGTGTGGATAGTTGTTCAGATGGTGGATGTCATGGATGGTTAAACCTCACAATTCATAAGCCATGTAATGAGGTTGCATCTCTTCCCACTCCTTCAGATTTGAGTTAGACTTCAGATGAGCAGGATACTTGTGGTTTTCTAGATTTGCACATACAGGATGGTTTCTTGATAGGGTTATAAGATTTGGTATGTCATACTTCTTTAACAGATTTGGAGGACTTGTTTGAGGGGGTTTCTCTCCTTCTTGATCATTCATCTATGGAGGTTTCTCTTGAGTATCCATTTTCTTTGACTTCCTCCTTGATTGGGGTAACACCTAATTTTGTTGAGGCATCTTTAGAGGCTCTTGACACATCTTCAGAGATTTCATGCTTCAGATTGCTTCCCTCCTGCTTCTTCATGGAGATGAAGTTTCTTCAACACCGGCCATTGGATATTTTTCTTCCCAAGGGGAGATACATTGTTTGTAGGCATTTGATTCTCTTTTTCTTTTAGACATTCTTTAGAATTTTTGGAGTTACTTCATTATGGGGGGGCTATGTATTCTCTTTCTTTTTCTCCTATGGGGGGGCTTTTGTTATATATATATATATGTGAAAAATGGTGTACTTGGGGGTATCATGGAGTCCTCCATCCTTCCTCACATGATTTTTTTCTTTTCTTTCTTTTCTCTCTTTTGGAGAGGAGTTTTGTCCCATCGGGTTTTCTCCTTTTCTCTAGTTGTGAGAGTTTTCTTTTGCATTTGTACATGGGTACCTAACATGGCCTAGTAGCCGGGACCCATATTTGCATCATTTGCATAATAATCTTCTTAATAAGTTGCACTTATGGGGGGGTGTTGGTATAATTAATTATTTAATTACACTTACATAAGTTTACTTAGGTTATAAGATTCTTTCTAGAAGTCTTTGTTGGATTTTCTAGAACTTATCTTATCTAGCTAATGCATCATTTCCTAGTTGATTAATTTTTTAGTTGTCTCATGTCATAGGATTGTGACATTTGTCAACATCATGTTCATTACTACATTTAAAACTTGCTTATATATATAAGGAAGGTGATTATACTCATTTGTATCATACTTCATACCTCATCATTTGATAGGTCTTAATATCAAACAAGCTCATTCTTGCATACTCTCTTGTAGAAGTTTTTCATTGTTTTTGCAAGTGGTCTTGGGTGTTTAGCTAATATCTTCAGCTCTTACACATGCAAGGTGTCCAATTTGGTAGCTAGGTGGCTTATTACGTCCTCCTTCATGTTGATCATGAGGTTACTAAGTTCCATCCTTGAGACCCCAATGGATGTTTTATTAGAAGAAGAGGTTCTATCAACCTTAATCTTCTTTATGGATGATCTCAAATAGTTTCTACATATAGGTAAAAGCAAGAAGTTGGGTCCACGAAGAGGGAAAGTTTCGGCCAAAAAAAATCTTGTAGAAAATGTGTACTCATTATTAAAAATTTGCATATGCGTAATGCTTTGGAGACCTGAGCCTAAAAAACGCGTATGCACTCAAAAAAACATACACATTTTATAACACGTACAAGTCATTTATTTAAAAAATTAAATACCTTTTAGAAATGTGTACGTGTTTTAAAATGCGTATGCGTTTTGTAATGCAAAACACATACACGTTTTAAAATGCATACGCGTTTTGTAACGCGTACATGTTTCTAAAAAGTATTTAATTTTTTAAATAATCAAGAAAATAAAGAACACATGCGCTTTTAAAAATACGTATGTTTTTTTTAAATTTTGAATTCCCAACCCACATGATGCCTCAATTTTAGGCTTAGAAAATTCTTGGCAACCTGACCCTTAGCCTTTGACCTGCAACTTAAAAACTAAGGAAAATTGAAGAAGAATGTCCAACTTTGGTAATATGGCTAATGATTTTTTTTTTGAATCAATCTATAAAATTAAAACCCATTAGAGAAAATGATGTCTAGTTTCCAAATATATATATTTTTTATTAATATTGGATTATATTTGTTATTTTTTAATTAATTTCTAAGCAAACTAGTCCTTAAACTTGAAATATTAGGCTTTTTTGGTTTTCTAATAACTTTTTTTTGGTTAAGTTTCTTGTAAAAAAAATTATATTGCATCAATCTTCAGACAATTCTCTACACAATGAAAAAAAAATTCAAAAAATGTTTAGTTTAGGTCCAATTATGCTATATGTACACATTGATTTTTAAAAACAACAATTAAGGCCAATAAAAATTCAATTAAGAAAAATATATTTAAAAAAAATTATAAAAAATTTTCCTTATCAATCTTCATGTTGTTAGCTCTCTTTCCCCAAAAGGAATTAGCAAAATACTTTTATTTGGGTAAAAAAGTGGTTTATGTACATGTGCATGGTATGGTAGAAAAACAGGGACTTTCAAAAAGTGGTTTTTATACATCCCCATCAAAATTTAATTTCTATCATCTGGGTATTTGAATAAATTACATATTTGGAAACTAGATTCAAAATTCAAAATTTCATATTCTTGACCTTTGTTAAGATTGATTGTGTAAGTGCCTAAAATTTTTAGTCCAAGTGTGACAAATTCTAAAAAAAAGAAAAAACACGTCCACTTTTTGAGCTTTTTGTGGACCCAACTTGCATCAGCCCATACCTTGCAAGTTTTCTCAAAAGGTAGTTGAGAGATATCTCCCACCCTTATGAGGTTTAAAGAATCCATATTGTCCTCATGTACTCACAAAAATACTAGTTTTAATGATTTGGGAGAGAGCTTGTTCTGATGCGATTTCTTCAGATAATTAAATATTTCTACATAATCCTCAAGCGGTTCATCTTCTCTTTGTGACATCTTGAAGATTTCGTCTCTCTTCCTGTCTATTCCTTTGAAATAATATTGATATTTTTACTAGAATTTGGCCTTCATTATTTCCTAGTTGAGTACTGCATTTGTCCCCAACCCCATAAACCATCACAGAGCAACATCTTTTAAGGTGGTTGAAAAGATTTTGAGTTTGTGAGCATCCGTAGTATAATCATAAATCCAACACAAAACATCAAACTAAAATAGGAATGTGTTTGGGTCTTCAATAACCAATCCATGAAAAATTGGTAAGGCCAAGGATGGTGTATTTTTAAGAGAAATAACCCTTTCTTGGTTTGTTATTGGAAACTCAAATGTCACATGTTTTTCCAATTTTTCCATCGCTTCCTCAGCCATGATGCTAAGATACCTTTTGAAAGTATCTGCTAGGTCTGGTGTAGCTACTAGTACCTTCAAGTTCTTCATGAATTGAGGGGATAAATCTTCCCAAAGCATCTCTTTTCCTTCACATACAATAGTCGTTTGATCTTTAAATGGTGGTCCCTGCATACTGTTAGTGACTAGTTCTTTGTTGATTCTTAAATATCTATTGGTCCTAATGCTGAAACAAAAAAATACTAATCTATGAAATCTTTGAAAATAATTTTAAGCATAAATAAGAATTCTAAACTTAACAACATCCTTGAAAACAATGCCAAAAATGTATAGCTTCCCCTAATGTGTAATTAATTGGTGTAGATGATCATATGCACACAACTCAACAGACCTACAAATCTTATATTAACTAGTTCATTATTCAAGAGAGGGCTTCATTGAATTATTAACCAAGGAGTCATAGACTTTAGATGATGCTGACAACATATAGGAATTTATGAATCCTAGATGTCCTATATTGGTTGAGTATAGGTAAATTGAACACATATAAATGCATCAAGAGATTCTAACCGAAATTAACTTTTATCTTCAAAATAAAGTAAACTAATAACTATTTAATTGCTATGGGTACTTATCACTTATGAATATAACTTAATAACTCTTTATGCTGCAACATGTCCTAATTCAACTAACCTTCTAGAGTATTGAACAAAATATAAACTAAAGACTTTGAATTCAAAATATACAACACAACATTCATAATAGAACAAAGTGAAAACTAAAAATTAAACTTGTAATGCATAATCTGATTAATAAACTTAACCAATATGTCTTTGTAGTACCTCAAGTAACCCTTGCTTGAGTTGATGCATCCACAAGATCTTAAATTACTCACTCAAGAAAACATGCTATTGAAATATCTTCTTTTTATATTCTAATCATACATAGAGCTTTTGAGAAGAATCTAATAGAAAATATTATTCAATCTAATACATACAAGATCTAGTTGTCCTTCTCAGCAAGGTACCCTACTATATAGGGTCTGCAAGAGTCCATTTATTTATGAACTATAAACAAACTTAAAATAAAATCTCAACTCCCACATAAAAATAGGAAGAGAACTAGGTTTTTCTAAAACAAAAAATAATAACTAGAAAAAATAAGAGTGTAGAAGTTGAATAAGGACTTTGCACTTAATTATGATAACTATTATAAATTAAAAAAATTCCCTAACAGTTGGCCATCCATGATCTTGTCCTTAAAATATCGCCTTCATCTTATTCTAAAAGTGTGCTGTTGTTGTAGAAGATTAACTCCTTTCTTTGCATTGATCTGTCATCCCTTTGCTATAGGTTGAGAAGCCTTTTGTTGTAGGTTGGAAAATTCTTTGCTGCAAGGGTTAGTCCTTATGTATTTAAGGAATTTTCATTTATAACAACTGTGGCTAAACATGGAATTCTACTACTCACAAACATTGAAATTTGACACACACATTTATTAATATAACATATATCAATTTCAGTTGCTTTAAAATGCTTAAAGTATATAAAAAGGTTTGGTAATGTCTTTGGAATGTAGCAGAAATAAGATAAAAATAGGCAACTACAAGGAATTTGAACATTCTTATGGCCCATCAAACCCCATGGTGGTCTTTTGACCTCCATGGACAACCTTGTTTTTGATAATTCTTCTTGAAATAAATGATAAACTACTATAAAATTGAAGATACTAAATGTTAGTAATAGAATCTAGGGTGAAATATATCCTAAATGCAAGGATTGTTAGCACTTAGGAATCATAAAAAAAGATGAATATAAATAGTAGAAGAATGGGAGCAATGCAATAAGAAAAATGCCACTTTGAAGATTTGATAAACACCAAGAAGAACACTGTTACCTTGGTTCAATTGTTGCCACAATCTTTCAACGTTTTCTTGAAAATATTAAATTGTATTCATATGTAGAATAGATTGGTAAAGCTTCATAGAGTAGCTATGATGGTTGTTGATTTTTCATTCCAAGAGATAAAGCTTAAAAAATAATTCTTAGAAAAATGATATAATGAATAAAATATCTCCCTTTTTCCAAGTTAGCAAGAATAGAAGGAAGGGTTGGGAAATTGTTTAAGAGCTTTGTAGAGATCTTACCTTCTCAACCTCCAGTGACGGTAGGGAAAGAGTAGCAGTCAAACGACCACTAGAATCAAAATTTTTCATGAAATGTTAGTGCATTGTGCTCTTATCTCAGAAAAAATGGATTAAGAAAGCTCACATTATCAAAAAATATGAAAAAATTGTACCAAAGTGCTAACATCTTTGACTTAAGACAATTCACATCTAGATGCCAAAGTGAGCAAAAAACATAATGTGAAATTGCAAGGGTGTGCAATTTTTGACATTAAACCCACATTGGTAGTATTAAACAATATTCTACTTGTGAGGGTATAACAATTTATGTATTACCAATCATAAAGCATAACACACAATATTACAACACACACACACATACCCACACACACATATAAAGGAAAAATACCATACTATATTTGGTAATTGTGATTGATGAATTCAGTATGGGTTGACTACACTTGATCCATGAGGATGCGAAGCATAATCACACCACTAAACGTCAATCCCAATAGAGATCATTCAAATAAACACTAAACTAGGAATTCATCAAAACTTAGCATGTTAAACTATGAAAGCTTCAAAACATCTACTCTAATCCATTGAAATTTATCCTATTGGGGGAGTGGTGTCGTGTTGATGTGGAATGACGACCCTTTTCCAATCCCTGGGATAATAAGCTTGTTTCAATCAGTTTTATTGGAGAAAATTGATGAAACCATTGTGAGATGTGTGATGAAACATGATTTAAATGCTAAACTAACATGAAGCGAGATATTTTAACATGATTTTCTGCTAAGATGATCAAGATGTGTGAATGCAAAGCTAATCTAAATGGATTCTAAGCTAAAAATATTGAAACCTTAATTACCAAATAAGCTATACGAATGCATCTATGTTACCATGGAAGCCATTAATAGAAGCCAAGCTAATTATTGCAAGTAATTAATTTGAAATGATAAATTATAAATATGAATGTGAGTGTGAGAGATTTCAATAGCATGAGTTTTCTCTGAAAAAGATGGATCCATTTGTCTCCAAATAGTGACCTATTTATAGGAGGACAAATGAGAAATGGAGGGTTGAGATTAAAAAGGTTAATCAATGGTCAAGGATGAAGGAAAGATGAAACATGGATCATGGATTCTCATCATCATATGAGAATCAATGATAACATGGATCAAGGAAAGAATCAAGGGTTCTCATTCTTTCAAACAAACACACTTTTAGCTTGCACAAGAAGTCTTGTAAGATAACTTGCACATGAAGTCTCCTAAGTTTTTTATAGAAAAGGAATATTCCCCTTTTTCAAATGAATGAGGAAAGAGAATATTCATTAGAATATTCTCATGGGTGAGGAAAATAGACAAATAAAAAATTAAAACAAAGTTTAATTGTGCAAAAGGGGAAGGAATATTCCATGGGAATATTCCTTTTGGAGGAATTTGTAAAGGAGGAATATTCCCTTGCATGTGGGGGGAATTAGATTAATTAGTAATTGATAATTAAACAAGTATAATTATGCAATTAGGGGAATTAGATAATTTTCATTAAATAAAGAGATTTAATGAAAAGGGGGAAAGGTGGAATGATATTTAATTAAATAACTTAGGGTTATTTAATTAAATAAGGAGATTTAGGGATTTTAAATTAAACAACTTGATGTATTTAATTTAATAAGACAAAATGTTAGCATAAAAGGGGTTGAATTAACCCAATTAGGTTAAGTAGGTTAATAGATGCAAATGATGCAATTGATTAAATAGCTAAGAAAATTTAATCAAAAGCGAAAAGATGATGGGTTTTAGGAGGAAATGATGTTAGTATACCTAATTCGAGTGCATGATATCATTCAAGAAATTTTTAAGTGTCTACATTTTCCCCCTCTTTGAAGTGAGGTACTTGTTAGATTGGTTCAAAGACTGGCGCCTTTCAGATTAAAACTATTGTTCAAATCAAAAAATAAAAATTTCTTGATTTTTAGATGCCCCATTGTTGCCCCAATGAAAGGAATAAGCTGGTTCCCTACCCCCTTGAGAAATCGAGTGGAAAATTTGAATTTTGGGTTGATTTCTCGACAAAGGTTAAATACTACCTTAGATGTCTAAAAAGGCTCAGGGATGCAAAAACCATGCCAAAAATGCAAAAATGATGCAAAATAAGCTTCATTTTGAGAAGATTGGTGAAATCAGTGAAAAAACCCAACTGCATAGTCAAATTAGGGTAAAAAACCCTTTTTTTTTGGCTTAAATAGGTGAGGAAGGGTCACTTTCAATTCATTTGTGCACTCACACCTTAGAGAATTCTTACATTTTGAGCTCTGACCTCTTGATGAAATGGCACGAGTGCTCCCATGACACATTTCTGACTGGGTTCGAGAGTACCAGAAGTCTCTAGGTGCAGGACCATCGGTATGCAATTTGAAACTTGGCTCGCATTTTGACTTTTGAGTGCATTTATTGCATTTATTGCATTTAGATTTTGGAGGCATTGCTATATTTCAACACTTTTTGAGAATCAAAGATGCTATTTTAATTTTTAATAATCTCTAAAATGAGTGACACCGTTCACGATTTGAATTTAGGGTTTTATGTTTCAAATTGTGGCATGGGTATAAATAGTGACGTACCCACAATTTGGAATTTAGGTTTAGGGTTTTTCAAATTTCAAATGGCAACACATATGTGATGAGTGATGCAGTTTGTGATTTGCAATTTGAGTGCATCTAACATTGATGTTTGGAATTTGAGTTATAGCAACACTTTCATAAATAGCGACACTTTTATCATTTTGGGGGATAAAAACTCCAAACTTAGCCAATTTTTGTGAATTTTGACGTCATGTACTTCATGGGTGCAAGAGGTTATCCAACCTTTGATGTCTTGCAAGCACCGGTCGACTGTGCTATCTAGACTTGATGATTTGTCTAAGCTTCAATAGGAGCACCTGGGAGAGATCAACTTGTGGTACGTTGCCTACATGCCCATCATGCAGATCCATTTGGAAATGATGATGAAGCTATGAGAGTGATGGCATAGCGAAACCTCATCATTCCACTTAACTATTAGTGAGGCAACAATGACATTGGATGATATATGGCATATTTTGCAATTTTTGATACATGGTGAGCACATTATTTATGACCCTGATGCCTACCATGAGGTTCTTGACGAGGAGGCCATTGTCTTGGTCAACTCCCAAATTGATCTTGAGATGTACAGAGGTCGGGCATCGACCTTCAGATTGATTATTGGTGTAGTAATTTCAGGGTTGGTTGCCCTAGATCGACGAAGCAGGGGATTCAGTTTAGGATGGGGGTTGGCTTGGCATAAGATGTTATTCTAAAGGACCCAATTTGCATGGGAACCAGTGACACAAGCCTCCCTTTACCATGATATGCATGAATTCATGTATTGCAATGGAGAAGGTATTGGTACAAGGGTCACTTTTCTTCACATATGGGCGTGGGAGCACATTGCCATGTTGTAACACACAGGGCAGCTCAATATTCCTTACTAGCATTAAGTGATTGATGAGATGACAGTATTTAGATGGTGGCCATGGCTCTAGATGCCAACATCATATGATGATGTTCATTAGCTATTCTTTGCTTGGTAGACCCAATATATGTAGGGTCGAGAGAATACCATGATAGAGAGGTACTTGCTTGGTAGAGTTGCCAGACAATTTGGCAAGAGGCAGGACAAACTTGATGATGCATATACTACTTTTTTTGCTAGATCATCCTGAAAAATAGCATGGGGAAACATGATCCTAGCCCATGAGGTTGCTGAGGGATTTAGATAGTTGGTGGCAAGGCCATGGGCCTATGATCAGGGATAGGAAGATGCATAAACTATGCCTATATATGATGCATGGTTTGTACCCCCTCCTAGACTAAAAAATACAATAGGTATGCCTCCACGAGGGAGGCTTAGAGGGAGGGGAGTAGGCAGAGGTCGAGACCAACTAGAGGATGGATAGGGCAGAGGTCCAGATCTAGTAGGGGCAAAGGACAAGATGGCTAGGATGGACAACATCAGGATGGATAAGTCCCAGATGCACCACCATTGCATTAGCAACCACCTCAGTAGCCACCGATACAATAGTAGACACCACAACAACCACTTCCGAGGCCAAATCCCCATGATGTACAAATTCAATAGTTGTAGTAGTAGTTGCAGGTGGTTACGATTGAGCGAGATCATGCTCGAAAATAGATATTAGTAGTCACAACTGAGAGAGACCAAGCCCGACAATAGGCATAGGCAGTCACAGCCGAGTGGGATCAGGAGCATCAACTCAAATAGACCTTAGAGATGTAGTTGGCACAAGAGGTTAGGTGGTGCCAATAGTTAGAGGCTATGACAACTACAACACAAAGACATACAATTTCTACCCATTTGTATAGAGAGGTTGTGATCAAGGCTGCATATTATTGTATGCATTATCATTGGGATGTCCCCGTAGTGATGAGGCAGCTAGATTTTTCATAGAGTGAAGAACATCCACAGGCTGAGGATTAGCTGTAAAGGAAACTATGCAGCCATGTAATGACAATTTCCACATAACCCAAATCTGAAAACATGCAAGTAAAATACTCGACATCAACATGCAAGAGAATAGACAACATACCCATCAAAGATGACACAAGATATACCCTTGGAAAAACCTCAAGAGGGAAAAACCCAGCCTCCAAAAGCATCCACACTCCATGTATTATTCAGCAATGAAAACCCATTACAATACATCTGCAGAGACTCCATGAACACTTCTGAAGCACAAGCTATCCATGCATTCCATGTGACCAAGCATGAATCCACACATCCCATGCCATGCTTCAAACCCTCACACATGCACAAGCTCAACCTTGACCAACTTTTGATCCAACCCTAAACAACTACCCATGTGGTTGCTTTTATAGAAACAAGCTCCCACAAAACCACCAAGTGGTATTACATAAACCATGTGCCCAAAACCATACAACATCATGTGACCCCACATTTAATATTGGGTACTTTATTATATTTTATTATTCCCCAATATTAAATAATTATATTTTACAATTATGTCCCAATGTTACATACAACAAAGTGGCCCCAACATTATAACTCCTTGTGATGCACGTCCATCTAGGAACCACTAGGTGCACTACACACATAATAATAAATAAAACATTACAAACATTATGCAAGGTGTACAACACTTAATTCTAACATTAGCCATTAGAGAGACAACCTGGGGATGGGAGTAACCATTAGGGCTAGCTTTCTTGCATAAAAACTTTTTGATTATTGCCTGATTCTTTATACATATATATAAATTCATGGGATCCTTTTTGATAGCCTCGTGGAATTGTACTTCTAATAGATATACAAATATTGACTCAAATATTGTACCATGACAGTCATTTTTTGATATATATACAAGATGATATGGATTCATGATGTGTTCTTTTATTTCATGCTTTATGAATGTATGCATTTTGATGTGATATGATGTGATGCTATATGCTTATGTATGGATGTAATTTATTTATTTATGTGATATGCGATGATGAAATGTTTGTGAAATGTGATGTTATGAGATGCAATGTTATGCAATGTAATGGATATGATATGCTTATGAAAATGATATGGATGTATTTATTTTTGTGTGCTTTTCTATGCAATTTATGTTGTGATGACATATGTATGCATATGGATGTATGGATGATGTAAATTTTAATGATAGTGATGATAATGGATGCATGTTTATGATATGAATGCAACGATTTAAGATGCTTAGAATAAAAAATCTATATTATTCATCACAACTAGAATGATAATGCAATGGATTATGTTATCTTTTATTATGATGTGTTGTGATAATTCCAGATGTATATATGCTAATGATTTGTGGATGCAGAATGGATGCATTGATAATATTGTTTTTGTTGACTGTAATGATAATAGATTAGTGTGGAGAGAAGATAGAAGAAATAAGATGATTGATCATTGATTTTGATGATTGATTCAAAAATTCCAACAAGTCTATGATCCACTGAGACTTTATTAGAGATGGTGATGAGAAATGCATGATGCTGATTTGCTCATATCTTGGTATTGGGATTTTCCGTCGTTCCTTATTGTTTGATATAACACATAGACACGATGCATCAAGGTATTGATAATCAGGATGGCGTTGTATCTAGTGTAATGGAATTTGTCTCGAAAAACAAATAGGATAGTTCTTGTTCACACTTTGACATACAAAAACCTCATTGGAATGTAAGTTAGAAGTTCATAATATATCAGAACAAAGCATACACAATAGTCAATAATGTACTCCAAACAACTTCCCTACACACAACTAAGCAAGTATGCGCCAAGATTATTTTACAAGAATACCCACAAGCACAACAAACGAAAGATAATGATCGATGCCCCATTCCTTTCTCTCTAAATATTTTTAGATAGAAATCATCGAGAGGTCCTCAGAATGGGTCATTAAGATAAATCACAAGAAAAGATCAAAGACAAATAGTTAGTGTTATCTATATCTCTTGCCTATTTATTTTAGCTAAGGTGATTTCTGGTATTGATGTCCATCGCAAGAAAGATACATCCTACGACATGATCAAATGTTTTGATTTAGGATGAGGTTTATGATAAGCCATTGATACAAACTCCACTGACGCATTTACATATGATCTATACTTTAGATTTTGATGATTAGGGTCTTCACTTTACGACTTGCGATACTTGTTTCCTCTTTATTTTTCCAAAGGTTGAAGATGAAAATTGATTTACTATGGGTGAAGGTTTATTACGGGTGAAAGTGAAATGGGATGGAAGGTTTTTGAATTTTTTGGAATATGTCAATGGTTTTGGTATTTTGATTTTTTTTTGAGGTTGTTTTTGGTCTTTTGAGGGTTTATGTGAATGGTTATGTTTTTAGTTTATTTGAGGATGTTTAGGGTTTTTGAAAGACATTTGAGGCTATTTAGGTCTTTTGAATGTTTTCTAATATTTTTGGGCTTTTCAAAATTTCAAATGTTTAAGGCTTTTCTGATATTTGGATGTTTTTGTGTTTTCTATCATTTGGATTTTTAGTATTTTTTTGAATTTTGACCAAGAACCTAACCTAAAAGACCCATCCTAGGGGCCTCAGGGGCTGATCAAAGATGAGCCTTACCTACGTTATACACACATAGACCATGTAGTTTGACCGACTAGACTCATTGACAATGAGATATTAACAGTTGATGGAATGCTAGTTTATTATGACAGACTCCTAAAGGATTGACCTAGGGTGTCTCGAGGGCACATCATATGATGGACTTGCCTATGTTCAAGCTTAAAGATTCATAGTTCGACAAGGTTCTATTTTTGGATTTTCGATGTTTGAACTTTTTAGGATTTTTGATGTGTTTTGGATTTTGCCTTTACAATTTTCAAATGTTTTTGGATTTTTTGATGAATGTTTTATGAATGTTTTTGGGTTTTTTAATTACAATTTCCAATAACCTTAAGATATACAAGAACTTGATATGATCCAAAACAAATTGCCCCTAGTGTGATATGATAGACTACCTCGATATAGGCATGAGAAACTAACCTTTGGAATACACCAAGTAGTACTAAGGGGAAATGATACCTTACAACATCAAGCCATGATATGGACACAGATGGGTGATGGAATAAATAGGATGAATGATGCAATGGAGAGATGTGATGAATGAAATGATAGGATAAAGAGCCCAAGTAGATGGAGGTGCTTTATTTATGCAAGGTGCATGTTTTCCAAGTTTTCACCAAGGTACTTTCCCAAAGCGCCACCAAAGTTGTTTTCACTAGAGGACAATTGTTTTTCTTGACTATTTTCAATAGTTTTTCTATTTTTTTTTTGGATTTTTGATCATTTTTTATTTTTTTCTATTTTCAGATTTACACCCTTCAAGACTAGGCATAATTTTTTTTAAGATGCAAGCTATTGGTTGGCTCCTGCAAGGGTTCACCTTCAGGTGTTGACAATTGATATGCTCCTGATCCATAACTTGCTGTGATGACAAAGGGACCCAACTAGTTAGGCTCAAAATTTCCTTTACTATCTTGATCTAGAAGATTCTTCTAATTCTGCTTGAGGACAAGATCCCCTACCTAGAAAGATCATCATTTGATCTTCTTGTTATAGCTCTGTTTCAATCGGTTTTGGTATACCTATAAGCGATTAAGGGTGTCAAGACGATGTTCATCCAAGAATTCTAGCTCAATCAACCAAGATACTCTATATTCTTCATCAATGATTAGGTTTTGTAGTGACACTCACAGTGATGGAAGCTAAACCTCAATAGGAAAGATTTATTTTGATTCGTAGACCAAAGAGAATGGGGTTGCACCCATAGGCATGTAGATACTGGTTTAATAGGCCTAGAGGGTGGGATTCAACTATAGATGCCAGTCACAACCAACTTCATTGACCATTTTCTTTAGGATTTTTAGGATGGTCTTGTTTGTAGCCTCTTCTTGACCATTGTCCTAGGGGTAATACAAGGTAGAGAATCAGTGTTGGGTGCTGAATCTTTGACATAGATCTTTTAAATCCTAATTCTTGAAGGGTGTTTCAATGTATGACATAAGGGTTTGAAGAACACCATAACAAAATATAAGGTAGTTCAGGATAAACTTAGAAATTTTCTTCCCTGTTATGTAGGTCATAGGAATGGCTTTAACCCACTTGGTAAAGTATTCAGTGGTTGTTATGATAAACTTGTGACCGTTGGATGAGGTTGCAGTGATATTTCCTATGAGGTCAAGCCCCCATTGTGAGAAAGGCCAAGGTGTGACTATTGGTTGCAACTCCTAAGCTGAAGCATGAATTAGATCTCCATGCTATTGAAACTAGACACATTTCTGCATATATTGACGGGCTTCTCTTTCCATGGTTGGCTAGTAGTACCCTGTCCTCAATAGTTTCTTAGTTAAAGTCATACTACTAGAATGGGAACCACATATGCCATTGTGTACTTCTGTTAAAGCAGTCAAGGCTTCCTCTTGGTTAAGACATTGTAGTAATGTCCCCTCAATGCTTTGAAAATATAAGGTATCACCTAGGATCACAAATCAGGATGCCTTCTTAACAAAGGTATTGTTAAGGTTGGAGGTGATGTCAGATGGGAGGGTTCCTTTGATTAGGTAGATGATTATTGCATGATACCATGGGGATCTAGGACCAACGATGACTCACATAAATTTGGATTTAGGGATTTTGAAATTCGGTATGAGAATTTTTTCTACCAATAAATTGCATTGTAGGACATTGTGTGGCATGCCTAACAATGATCCAATTGTTTCCATGGCGTCTGCTGCTTGATTTTTCATGCAAGGAATCTACTCAAAAGTTATATGAATGAAAAGGTCTTTGAGACTCTCTACCATCTTCTTGTAAGGAGTAAACTTTCATCCTTAGTTTGGTATTCGTCATTGAATTGGTTGATTACCAACTGTGAGTCTCCATACACTTTCAACTCTTGTATCTGCCACTGAACTACTATCCTAAGACCTGTGATTAGAGCTTCATACTCAACAATGTTGTTAGTATAGGGAAATGATAACTTGTTTGAATTTGGAATGCAATCGCCCTAAGGGGTGATAAAAAGAATACTTTCTCCTAATCCATGTTGGGTGAACGATCCATCAAAGTATATTTTCCATTGATCTGTGAGATTAACAAGGAACACTGATTAATTAGGGAATTTAGATATTAATGGGTTCTTTTTATAGATAGGTGCTTATGCTAGTTGGTCTGTGATCACTTGTCCTTTGATTGCCTTATGCTCCATGTACTCTATGTCAAATTCAGTCAAGATCATTACCCATTTGGCCATTTTCCCAGTGAGAGTTGCTTTGGATAATAGGTATTTCAATGGGTCGATCTTTGCAATGCGCTTGATTTGATGTGACAAAATGTAGTGTCTAAAATTTTGTGAAGTAAAAACCAATGCTAAGCATGCTTTCTCAATGGATGAATAGTTCATTTCATATCCCACCAAGGTCCTATTGATGTAGTAGGTGGCTCTCTCCTTTCCCTTTTCATCATGTTGTGTGAGAAGAGCACCTAGTGCTGCTGATGTTGCTGAGATTTATAAGATCAATGGTTTCTTTGGTATCAACTAAATAAGCATTAGAGGTGTCAATAGATAGTTCTTGATCTGTTGGATAGGTTTTCCACACTTCTCATCCCACTTGTAATTTAGTCCTTTATGGAGAAGATGCAAAAAAAGGGTGAATTTTATTTGATAGTTGCACTATGAACCTTTTGATAGATTGCAATCTTCCTTGTAATCCTCTCATCTGCTTCAATGTTTATGGAAGTTCCATGTCTAGGATGGATTTTAATTTTGATGGATCAATTTATATCGCTCTTTGTGAGATGATATAGCCAAGAATTTTTCCTAATGTAACCCCAAAGACACACTTTTTTGGGTTTAGCCGTACCTTGTACTCTTTGAGCTTGTCAAAGATTGATCCCAAGAATTGTATGTGCTCACTCCTTTTCTTTGATTTGGAAAAAATATCATCCACATCATCTTCGACTATTTTTTGGATCATGTCATGAAAGATGAGGGCCATTTCTCTTTGATAGGTTGCTCCTGCATTCTTCATCCCAAATGGCATCATGTGCCAGCAATAGGTCCCACATGGTCAAGTGAATGTAGTTTTGTGTTGATCCTCCTTGGCGATCATGATTTGGTTATAGCCTGAAAAACCATCCATGAGTGATAGCATTTCGTGCCTTGCTATTAAATCCACAATGAGGTCAATGTTAGGAAGAGGGAAATCATCCTTTGGGCATGTCTTATTTAAGTCTCTAAAATTCATGCATATTCTAATGTCCCCAATGGGTTTGGAGACTGGTACCAAGTTTGAAACCCACTCAGGATAATCTATCGGTTAGATAAATCCAACGTCAAGAAGCTTTTGTAACTCAAGTTTCACCAAGAGTTCTATATGAGGGTGCATCTTCCTTAATTTCTGCTTCACTAGTTTGGCTTAAGGATAGAATGCTAAGTGATGCACAACCACTTCTAGATCGAGCCCTGGCATATCTGTGTATGACCATACAAAGTTAGCTCTTCAATCTTTCAGGAATGCTGGTAGGTTTTTCTATTTTTCATCCAACAAGGATTCAACATAGAAAGTGATCTTGGGTGCTTCTTCTGTTCCCACATTGACTAGAGTGGTATTTTTCTGCTAGAATTTCTGACTTCTATGGCTACATCACACTAAGGGGGATATTGAATCCCTCATCCTTGGGTGCCTCAGAGAGGTTTTTGCCTTCGTATGTGTCCTTTATTTTTACTATTTTATGATCAAAAAGTGCCACAGTGTGGTTTTCACTTAAAGATTTGCATGTCAGTTGCATGTCCTCAATTTTGTGATTGAAGGATTCAATTGTCTCCCTGTAGTACATGCCTGCATCTAGCTCTATGTCAAAACCTACTTTGTGATCTTCCCATGATAAGTTGTTATGGAGTCCCATGAATTCTGAGATCACTTCATCATTTTTCAATAAATCTAGAATCGGTGGTCCTCATTGGTCCAAGTCAATGAGTTGAGGGTATACTAGGCATAGTTTAGTATGTTGATTATTCAGAGTGAAGGATGTTGTGGATATCATAAAGAGGGAGTTATTCTAAAATAGGTCAACAACATCTAGGGGTAAGTTGTCTAGGGTCATATCACATGGTGTAGGTAACCAAGAGGAAGCTTTAGCCCATTTAGCAGAAGTATATTTTCCAATAAGGGTGACCTTGCTAGTAGTACAACCTAGGCCAAGATTTTTTAGGTGTTTCTTAGGAACGATGGGTTCTAGTAAACCATTGTCATTTTTTCCTAGTTTCTCATTCTTATTATAGCTCATGCCCTTCATTAGTTACAAGACTTTGTTATCATCTTCCATGGGAAGATGAGGGACGCGCCTTTCATCTTGATATAGTAGTTTAGAGACATCCTCCTTGTTGACATCTTCTTGGTTCAAATCCCCCCACTTGGTGAAGGTAGTAGCTGCCATCTTGATTGTTTTGAGCTCTTTGTTGCTAGATGTGGGTTTCCCATGGGATTGAGGAGAAATAGGTAACTCTCCCAAGACAAAGGTATCCTTCATTGGTTTATAATTTCCACAACCATCATCCTAGATTACTACTTTGATGTTGGAAATGTTCAGTACAATAGGTGTTTTCATTTTAGATGTAGATGCAAGGGATGATGGGTCAACAAATGAGGTAGAAGGTGTAGGCCCTTTGTCATTCTTGGGGATTTGGGGTATTTTATAGAACTTGGCATGAAGGTTCTTGCAATAGTAAAAGGTTTAGGATCTCCATGGATGGTAGTTTCTCTACCCTCAAAAGGAAACTTTACACATTGATGATAGGTCGAGGCAACAACTTTTAGGGCATGGATCCATGGTTGGCCAAATAGGATGTTGTATTGGAGATCAAGGTCTAACACTTTGCATGTAGTATCTATGATGATAGGTCCCACTTGGATGGGTAGTGAAATGATACCTTGTGATACCCGCTCTTGGTCATCATATGCTCTGATTGTGGTACTCTTTTCTTTCTCAACAGTATCTTCTGAATAGCCCAGGTGTTTGATCAAATGAAGGGTGCAAATGTTTAGACCAACACCTCCATCTACTAAGAATTGTTTAACCTTGTTCTTATGAATGATGATATCAAGGTGTAAAGCATGGTTATGAGATGGTTGCGATGGTAGGTCTTATTTCAAGAAGGTGAGAAGATGATCAGTGATATTCCCTACCATAGCTTGGAACTAGTTAGTATCAATATCCTCGGGGATAGATGACGAAGATAAATATTTCTCTAAGATTTCCCTATGTGTGAGGGATATCCTTAATAATTCCAAGATTGAAATCTGTGCGAGGGTCTTCTTAAGCTGATCTAGGATATTGTACTTGTTGGGATTTGATGTTGGCAAAGTAGGTTGCACCCTAGATTGAGATGAGACTCCTTGGATGGTGACTTTGCCACATCTTGTGGTGACTCAATATTCTACACTAGGACCTTTGATGGTGACAACAGTAATGATACTATTAGAGGAAGTGACTACATTGGAATAGGTTTGTTGCACATTTTTTTAATCCTTGGCTTTTCCATTGTTCCATTTTCTATGATCTGGCATAGGGTTTTTGTATATCTTAAGATCCTGGTTACCCACTAGTACTTCAATAAATATGGTGTTTCTATCTATAAGGTCTTGGATAATATTTTTGAGTCTCATGTAGTTTGCTGTTTTGTGTCCCTTGATTTTATGAAAGTCTCAAAGATTGTTCTCATTGTACCAGGATGGTTTTTCTTTTGGTTCTTTGTAGTTTTCAAAGTTGGGAAGTGTTATTAAGTTTGACTCTACCAAAATTTTCATGATGGTTTTTATTGGTTCCAATAACTGTGTACTTGTA
This sequence comes from Sequoia sempervirens, assembly GCA_007258455.2. Lineage (NCBI taxonomy): Eukaryota > Viridiplantae > Streptophyta > Pinopsida > Cupressales > Cupressaceae > Sequoia > Sequoia sempervirens. The sequence goes on from VDFB02333060.1 coordinate 61,380, forward strand.
TTTTGGATAGTTGTTCTTGTTAGGGGCTCGTCTTTGTTGCGTTTCGGTGTTGTTGACCTGATTGTTCTGAGGAGGTGTTGTTTGTTGCATAGTTGGTTGATTGTTAACCATTTGATTTTTGTTTGGCCTAGGAGCACTTAGGACCATATTAGAATCTACCGTGCTATCATTTGTCACATTCTTGTTCTTAGCCTAGACATAAGGCTTGTCATTTTAACTATTTCAGGGGTGGTTGTATTTGTAAGCTTGAGTATTTCCCTATGAGATTAGAGCTCTCTTAATGTTAAGGGATCTAGGGACAAGCTCGTCATAAGATGTGATGCATTGCATCTTCAAGTGGAAGGATAGATCTAGATCTAGATTTGCTATGATGATCCCCACTTGTTCATTGGGAAAGGGTCACTTGATTTTACTAGCTCTTTATCTCCATCGTTGTAAGAAATTTTTGAAAGATTCTCCTTTATTTTGCTTGAGAGTATACAACTCTTCTAGGCTTACATCCATGTCAAGGTTAAAGGAGAAGTGATATATGAATTTATCAGTGATTTTTTGAATTTTTTTGATATCGAGAGGTAGTTGAGAAAACCAATCCATAGTAGGACCTATTAAAATTTGGGGGAAAAGGCACATTTATAAATAAGAAATTTTTTATAAGAAACCTCCATACAAATGACATTAAACTCTTTGATATGGTACACACGACTTCCTCTCCCTTTGTATTTATCAAATTTTGGGATTTCAAAGCCGAGAGGGAACAATACAATTACGATGTTTTGATCGAATGGATATGGAAATAAGTTCTGTGCATGGGATTCTTTGTCTTGCCCATCTAAAGATCCTACATTTCTTGTGATAACACCTTAAGTTGTGATGCCAGATTGTCTTGCGGGTTTGGTGGAGGAACATACGTTGCATATTGTGGGATGGTGGATGAAGTGTATGTGGGATTCTGATATGATAAGGTGTTTTATGGGGTGTATGGTGGTGTGGGATTTTGTGAAGGTGACTGAGGTGTTGATGTATATGTTCCTAATGCATTTGTATTGACGATGTTCTATTGCGGATTATAGTAGGAACCTTGTTGTTTTTGTTGGGCATATTGTTGAGCTAGCAAGGCTTACTGTTGTTGTTGGGATACTAAGGCTGGTTGTTGTTGTTGATTTGCTACTAAGGCTGCTTCATGGGATTGATGTTGTTGCTGTGTTGCTAAGTTTTCTTGTTGTTGTTGTTGATGTTGTTGTGCTACTAAGGATGCTTGCTATTGTTGTTGATGTTGTTGTGCTACTAGGGTTGCTTGTTTTTGTGATACTAGGGTTGCTTGTTGTGCTGCTAAGGCTACTTTCTATTGTTGGTGTTGTTGTTGTGTTACTAGGGATGCTTGTTGTTGTTATTGAATGACTTGTTGGTAAGTTTGTTGTGCTTGCTTTAAAGCTAAGGCATGTGCCTACAAGGTAGGATCAATTGGTTGTTGGGACATCTGTGATGGATTTTGGGTGTTGATTTTTTGAGTGGGAAGCAAAGGGTTGATGCTCAAGGTTGGGGGTTCACTTGATTTAACATTATTTGTGAGATGGTAGGTTAAAGTGGAGGAATGTAAGTTTGAGGTCCCATTTGATTTTGCATGGTAAAGGGGAACGTAGGAAAAGATAAAGATGGTGTCATTAAATTTTGCAATGGTAATGACACACTAGGACCTCCAGTCCATTGATTGAAAAGGTTCCCTTGTCTAAGGTCTTGGGGATTTCCTTGCATTAGGGATGCAAACAAGGTATTACTTGGGTTGACGGGGTTCGTGACCAAAGGATTGTTTTGATTCATATGGATGATGGATGGGATGGATGTGTTTTGTGAAGCCAATGGAACAAATGAACCAATTGGGGGGTTGGATAAAGATGTACCTATTTGTGTTAAGGGTTGGATTTGTGTTAGGGTGTTGGCATGCCCTTGTGGGTTGATTGGAGACACTTGGTCCACACTTGCTTGCGTGATATTGGGCACACTTGTGGTACTCATGGGTATGGATGAAGATGGGTGTCCTTGATATGTTGAGGTTGTTGTAGAGTAATGAACTGTAAGCAATTTATATGGATGTTGGGGATCCTTAGGAATGTGAGGAGCGCCAAATGTTGGTGTCCAAGTGGTAGTTTGAGGAGGATTGGTGTCAAGGGTACCCACAAGTGTGCTGCTTTCAAATGGAAGAGTATGGCCAAAGTCCTTAGCAAGAATAGTTGCAATGCTAGGTGTTGGTGTTTGATTGAGCCCTAGTGACATAGTCATTTGAATAGTGGATGAAGTCAAGCCTTATGTTAATGATTGTTCAACAAAAGATGGGGAATTAGAAACTATGTTCTCTAAGGCTTGATTCTCCATGATTTCTTCCCTAGTAAGTCCATTTGGGTTGTTTGTGACATCTTATATCTCATATGGACTTGATGGTGATGAAGATTGTTGTGATGGGGTAACATGAATTCTAAGATCAAATTATAGAGGATTAGGACCACTTGAGGTAAATGTGACTTTGGTTTTCTCCATGATTCTCTTGTGTTGTGATCTTGTCTTTACCATAAATTTTGGGTCACCTATGGGAGAGTTGTGTTGAGATTTGTAATGTTTGAACTCTCTAGTTGACTCAAATCTAGGAAAAAGGGACACTCTAAGTATTTTTGGATCAATGATGATAATGGGGGATGAAAAAAGTGGATGATGTGGGAAGTGATCTTTGCAAATGCTTTGGGACAATACTTTTGACTTAAGTTTGATGTTTTGATGTTTGGATAAAGGATGTTTATGAACTTGGAAATATTTAGGGTAGACTCGTGACCTTCAAGAAAAACTAGTTCAAAGATGATAACTAACTTAACCAAATGCATGGAAAAGGATTCATTTCATATACAATGTAGCCAAGTTAGGGGTTGGTTTGATAGATGTTTAAGTCAAAAAGTGTTCGTGCATTCAATTTTTTTTCAAAGTTTGGTGAAGTGAAGGATGAAATTTGATGAAGGGGTGGATGAAATGTTTGATCCAATGTTGAGCTAAAGTGAACCTTGTTTGATAAGACCAAGGAAGTGAAAAACATGCTAGAACTTTTAAGTTTTCAAATCCTAAAGACCCAATGATTTAGAGAAGTTCAAGATCATGAAAAAGACTAGGGTTTTGACTCTAAAATAATGCATACAAATATGGATTGTTCCTTGAAGCATGTTTATAGAAGTTCCTTACCAACCTATTTCTATTTTGGTAGAGTTCCAAAAGGTGTTTTTGGATAGCTTTTGGAATATGATGCCTAATTTTGAAGTGACGACATGTAGACCTTCTCTTGGGGATTTTGATTTTGGGTGAGATCATCTAAGACAAGCCTAAGAAAAAAGACCAATGTTTGACTTAAATGAGAGGTTCATATTGAGCATACACGTCTAGATTGTTCAATAAGATAAGTCTATGAAACCTTGTGACCAACTTGTTCATGTTGCAGTACTGTCTTAGGATACGTCTTCTAATGTACTTTGAACTATGGTGTATAAGTTTGAAATAGCGGCATGTAGACCTTATTTCTCTTGGGGAATTTGATTTTGTGTGAGATAATTTAGAGAAGTCTAAGACCATGGAAAAGGGAATATTTATTGCCACACGAGTGGTGGTAATATGGGCCTTCCGACCACAATATGAACTTGTTCATCTTCTTTTTCTATGATGTATGCAACGTTTCTCAATTGGGTTGGTGTTTCTTTTGTTTCGAATGTGAAGCCTCTCAAACTACTAATTATATCTGTTTGTTCTCTGTTAATGAGTTTAAAGTTTGGTTGAATGATAGTGGGCATAAGGTTAGGTTGTTCAATCAGAGTGATCGGTCTCCAAATGGTGTGGGGTTCAATTCTGTCAAGTTATCTTGCTTAAATGAGTTTCTTTTAACCACAAACACTTGTATTGATTAAGTTCAAACTAAATATCTGTCAAAAACATCATAAATTTCACAATGTCCATTTTGTGAAAATCATGAGGTTGAAGCCATAGTTGCTTATGTTAACTTTGGGAAGTATGGATTGAGATGTGGGTGTTTCCACAATAGTGGTTTACACTTTCTGGGAGATCCCGATTTTTGCACATATTTTTAGAAAATATAATGATTTAAGCCTTGAAAAGTTCCATTTAAAGGATTCCAAACGAAGAGAGTTTGATCAAACCACCTTAGACTAAGTCCCCTTGGAAAGAACCTCGCTAGTTTTAAACCATACTTATACCGAAATCTCCTTTACACCTATCAAAATGCTGATAAAAAACCACTTTTGATTTACCTTTTGGGGGATCAAATGAATTCATTTAAAATTTATTTTTGTATGTAGTCCTTATTATAAGCTTCCAAAAAAGTATAATTTTAATTAAATTAAATTTGATTATTAGATTTATTTTTTATTTCTTGTGAATGTAGGTTTTTCACCGAAAATCAAGCTCTCTATTCTGCACACGTGGAAAAATAGAAGATTATGAATTTTTTGTTTTGAAAAATATGAGTGCATCAGATATTAAAGTCCTTGATCCAACAATTTTTTTTGAATTTCAATACATAAAAAAAAGTTGTGTTATACAGTCCACCTATGTCTGAATTGTAATTGGTTTGACTTCGAAACTTGATTAAGGAAAAAATATTCAATAAAACACTATGAAACCAATTGGAAGCACTAGATATCATAGTTACAAATCTAAATTCAAAAAAATTAGAATTTTATCCTTCATGAAAAAAAGTTGTGTTATACGGTGAGCATCACTCCTTAAAAATGGTGTTTATTGAAAAAAATAGTTTTCAAAGGAGATGGAAAAAGAAGTTCAATCTGATTCCAAAAATTTTGAAAAAAATATATTTGAATTCTACAGACAAAATGTTACAAATCACTAGTTTTCATCATCTTGAAATTCCTCACTGTTTAGCCGCTATAGGTGTTCAAAAGTGAAGATTTAGTTAGAAAAAATTAGTTCAGTGTCCAATTTGGCCAAAAATTGTAAACTAGTATTGTGGGATCACCCATGTAAACCAAAATATTTAGAAGTATCTAAGAATAAATTCTTAGGAAAATCATTAATATCAAGGCTATTTCAAAGAGTATCCATACTTAGACCAAAGGGTTTAAAATTTTGAGGAAGATTGTGAATAGTTGTTTGCAATGTTTTGGAACCAAACAAAGTATTAAACTATTTCGCAAGCATTTACCACCCTAGGTTTAGAAGATACTAATTGCTGATTCTCCGCTTGGATTTCTCCAAACACTAAGACAATGCGAACAACTAGAGATTTGATGACACTGGCTCCCCTCCACGACACACACTTCTTGGGACCACCAAATCTCAAATCCTAAAGATCTAAAGATCCTAAGGATTTTTTTGTTTCAACAATGAATAGTAAAATGTGGGGTGGCTTCAAAATGACCGTTCTTGCACCAGCAAGCATAACGGTTTTTGGATTTTAAATAATTGGTTTTTAGTAAGGACTTTCATATAAGGTGGCCATAGATGCGACAAGATTAGCTCAAGATTATTTCAATCAAGAGGCCTCCCAGTCCCTTCCTAAGAAAGGATTTTGATGTGTCATGTAGACACTAAGGGTGGTGCTTATTGGTATGACACATCCACACTTGTTGCTTATGAATTTTGTCACAAACATATTTTTTATATAGCGGTTTGAAAGAGCTTGGCTTTAGCTTGTTTCCACTTGGGTCATTCCCACCTTTCAAAGTGGGGTGGAAAGCCCTCTAAAGGTATACAAAAGAAAGGAAGTACATTTGTTGTTCGATCTCCTAGGTCATATGATGCAAGGAGAGAGCATTCACAACGCCTTTTCCTCACACTAGAATGGGGTTTATTTTAAATCCAAATTGAGATATGTGGGTGGTTATGCAAAATGTCAAAGAAATGCTTTTGATTCTCAAGATCACCAAGTGGCATGAGAGAAGTGCATATGCATTCAATGAAAAAAATGCAAACCACAAGACATGGCAAACCCTTGTTAATTTTACCCCTCAAAGAAAAGGTAAGTTTATTTTAAGCACCAAACTAAGTGTGAGTTTGTCTTGTTCATTTTTAATCCAACAAGTAAAATGGTGTGAGGGTTCAATTTTAATTGATTTGCACGTTAATTTTTAAAACCCAATTGAATGCTAGTGTGGTCCTAAAGTGTGAAATAAAAATCATGATAAATGGGTCATAATTGCCCCAAAAGTGTCAAAACACTTGTTACAATTATAATATTTTAAAGAAAAGGATGCTTCTTCGCTTTGAATTTTATCATCCAACTTGCAAAACCTAGTTAGCCTAAAAACTAGAACAAAAAGTTAGAGACATGTTAGTGACCAGATGAAGTTAAAAAATTAAAGCACATGCTAAAAATCATACTATTTTTGCTTACCAAACAAAAAAGTCTCTATTCACGATAGTGTCACCATAAATCAAATGAGAGTCACTTTGGTGAAAAATAGCATCGCTCTGTAGAAAGACAGTGATGATGATAATGTCGCTATTTGGTGGTGTCACTATTTTTAAATTATCAACACTTCTAAAAAGTATTAGCGTCACCGTTTATTTTAATCAGTGCCAGTGTATTAATTAGGCGTCACTATTTTCAAATTCTCTACACTTCTAAAAAGTATTAGCATCACTGTTTATTTTAATCAATGTTAGTGTATTAATTAGGAGTCACTATATCAAATGAAATAGCATCACTAATGGTGATACAAAGGCATCACTAAAATATCACTATATCTACAAAAAACCAGATAATGAAATTTGAGAGAAAAATTTGTTAAATGTGATCAGTTTTCCCTCCTTCTAGCGCCAAAATGTGACTGATGAATTTAGTATGGGCTAACTACACTTGATCCATGAGGATACAAAGCATAATCATGCCACTAAACATCAATCCCAGTAGATATCATTCAAATAAACAATAAACTAGGAATTAATTAAAAATTAGCATGTTAAACTATGAAAGCTTCAAAACACCTACTCTAATCCATTGAAACTTATCATATTGGGGGAGTGGTGTCGCATTGATGTGGAACGATGACCCTTTCCCAACCCCTGGGATAATAAACTTATTTCAACCAGTTTTATTGAAGAAAACTAATGAAACCATTGTGAGATGTGTGATGGGCGGGTGCATGAAGATGGGTAGCCAGTTTGTGGCCAATTTACTTTTTCATCCTGAAATAGAAAAAATGCAAGCGCGTTATAGTAAAACACACTTGCGTTATGAATTGGTAATGACTGAGCCTAGGATCAGTCATTACCAATCCATAACATGAGTGTGTTATAACGTGTGTTATAACACACTCACGTTATGGTTTAAATTTCAAAAAACACACACATTTTGAGTTAAAAAAACACGCGCATTTTGAGTTCAAAAAATGTGCATTTTTTGAAAAAAAAAAACATTTCCAAAATGCGAGCACGTTATAACGTGCTCATGTTTTGGTCTACATTGAAATATTTTTCTTCTCTTTTTCTTGTCTCTTTCTTGTTATCTTTCAAGGAAAGTATATACATGAAATAAACTATATACATGAAATGAACATTTATAAGTTGACATTTACATATGGAAATTTACTTTCTTATACTTTAAGTTATATTTCATGTATATAGTTTCAGGATGTTTGAGAGTGGTTTCGGATCTCTAGGAGTTATAATGAAAATTATAGTTTTTGGAAGATCTCAAAAATTTCAAACTTAGTCAAATTTCAGTAATCAACAAGTTGTATCATCTTTCTCTCTCTATCTTACTCATTTTTTTATCCCTTATGCTCTAGACCTATCTCTCTCACTCTCTCCTTCCCTCTATACTTCTATCTATCTAACCTCTCTCTCCCCCTCCATCCCTCCCTCGTTTCCTCCCTCCATCCT